>JAFMOD010000441.1:708983-798061 GCA_019802435.1 Corydoras maculifer
TATATATATATATATATATATATATATATATATATATATGTATAGTACACAACAGTATATAGTATCTAGTATATAGTATATATCTAGTATATAGTATCTACAGCATGGCTGGGATTGGATATAATTTTTTTCCTACAGTCTAAAGTGTCAAAAGCTGCAATTTAATGTTCTTTATTTTGGACACATTTGAAGGGACAATGCATGTGTGGTTTAGTTCAAGCAACAACATGGCAAACACTTGAACAGAACAATAATATTTTTGCAATTTTAAGTGATGCCTGATGCTAACCTTGGGAAACTTGCACTTCAGAGGTTTTACACAACTTAAACTTTACATTTAACACATTCAAGGCCATACACTAAGCAACTTTTGAGCCCATTCACTGAACAAACCAAATAGTTTTATATTTGTTTAATTGGAGCACAAATCAATAATTTCTCAGGAATTTTTTTTTTAAAGGGAAAGACACCTCTGCACACAAAATTTCCATTTATTGTCTTAATAACAAGAAGACTTAATTTTAATAGTTAAGATAATTATGTGTGTTAAGGACTGTGTATAATATTATATACAGTAATATTTGAAAAAATCTAATATTTGTAAAATAATCATAGTTATTTTTTCAATTGATTTAATGTCAACTTTATTTTATTTAAGAAGACTTTATTTTATTAATATTCTATTTCATAACATTATCCAGCTTTTCCAGGTAATAAGGAGTCTTGAGTTTGGACAGCCTTCTGTTTCTGCCTGATCAAATAGGATATCCACACCAAGAGAGATGTGTGTGGCATAGGGCAACAGTAAATGAAAATACTGTTCAAGAAGCAGTGTAATATTTAGTATAAATCTTTGCCCTTTTGCCTTAGATGCCATTGGGACAGATATATCTAATACTACCATTCATTGACTGACTTTATGACATTCAATGACTGGGTTTATAATTGTCAATTGGTAATCTATTTCAATCTTTAATGGTTTGTTGGGATGCCAAGGACATAATGGAGTAGGAAAATATAGCACATAACATAGCTTACCAAGGGGCGAAAGGTCTGCATGTCTAAATCTGCACTGTTTTGATTTAAAGGAGGGGCAGAATATTTCTGGGTACTGAGCAGGTATTTCCTATTTCCCAGACTATGCTTTAGAGTATTTAAAAAAGAAGAAAAAGTCTCCCTGTTCTCTAGTAGTGAACAGAAAGGGCGGTTTTCTACACCTCTACTGACACCCAATCCCAGATTTCTAAATATGTTTTGTTTTAAGGGGAAATCTCTATAGATGTAAATAATCTATAAATGCATTAGAAAAAAGGCTGCATTTTTGTTTGTACTACTGAAAATTTGTCTCACAGTAAAGTTCCAAAAACTACGATAACAGGACTTAATTTGGGGTCATTAAATGAGTATTTTATGTTTAAAAATATATATTTCAGTGCACTTTTCACAGTGACATTTTAAAGGCATGGTAGCTAAGTGGTTAGTGTTTGTGGCTTCAGCATGGTGGTTCAAATCCTTTCAAATCCACTGAAGTTGCAAGTGTGGGATCTTGGGCAAAGTTTTTAACCTTCATTGGCCCAGGGATGCTGTATGGCGCACCCTGTATTTCAACCCCAACCATTAAGTTGGGATACTTGTAACTAACTTTGCATAAAAGCATTTGCAAAATGACCTTATGCTAATGAAATACACCCTAACAAATCCAATTTATCACAAGAAATGTAAGATTTAATAATCATCTATGCAAAAGAGGAGAAAAAAAGAAAACAAGGTTCTTTCTGATTTTCACATTTAGGAAAATGAGTACAGAAAAAGGAAGTGCTACTGCAGACCAAAAATATGGATATATGTACAGCTCACTGTAAAAGCACATCTATCTTACTTTCAGATACTTAAACCGAAATCAGAAACTCTGACGCTAGTCATTTATCAAAAGATTATTTTCATTTCCTATTCAAAAACACTTTAAAATTGGACAGTTGATGACCATAAGCAATAAAGTTAAGTTAACAGGCAGTGACTGAGCGAGGCTACAAGATGTGACTCTATGTAAGTTGCCAGCCAAAAACAGGTTACTGGGTCCTACGGGTCTTATAATTAAGGTAAGGTTAATGATAAGTCATAGCAAAGACCATCTGACAATTATACATAATCATAAGAATTAATTGGTTGTCTGAAGTGATTAAATCTGCTCAATAGCAAGCACACTAAAGGATCACATTCAGTTAAAAAGAACTATTGGGTATTTTGCCCAAACAAGCAGAAAAAATATTTTAATTCAGCCTTTAATTTAATGACCTAATGACAAGCCAGAAACACAAGCAATACCACACTGATAATAACAAATACACCAATTGTGCTTCATAATGTACACACTCTGAAAGGAAATTGGAGCTTTTAAATGAAATTAATGTGCATAGTAATCTTCTCCAAATATATATTATAGCCCTTACCTCAAAGACCTTTTCATCAAGACTCCTGCTGCCAAAAACTGTGACGCCATTAGTATTGAGGTTAGAATGGTCACTTCTGGCTAAGGTTTTAAGGATTTTGTTCTTGCAGTCCACAATAATGGTCACAGTCTTCTTCTCCACACTGATAGCCACACGGTGCCACCTGATATCAAATTAAAATTGTTATGATCACAACTAATTCATATCATTATATAACTCATTATGAATATCATATTTTTTCTTAAACTATAGATGTACTAGTACTTCAAGTTGGAGAAAATCTGACACACATCTTTAAGGTTACAAATTACCATCTAATTTAACCTGTTTGGAAATATATCTTATAATTGCACTGTGTTGTAAATAGAAAAGTGTAAAGATTCCAATCCAGGAAAAAGGTTTGGACAAGTACAGAATGCAAGGGCAGTGAGAAAATAAAGACACACATGCATTTCGGTTACTCTATATTTCAGGGTTGAGTCAAGGGAAATCCTGCATGCTTTGCCCTTTGTTCAAGACTGTATTAGGCTCATTAAACTCTGAACCACATCCATCTGGGCTAGCTGGCATGAAAGACACCATAAACATCGTGAAAACCTTGTCAGAGGAGAGCAGAGGAAGTGAACCCTCAAAAAAGGTCTGACTGTTATTAAGAGGTTTCTAATGAGACAGAGATTTTTTATAGTGATTTGCTGCAGTAATCAACGCATGTCTGACACTGAAACAGTGTTTTTGGAACTCTGGACAGTTATTTCAACCTGTTTGTTTTTAAAACCACCAATAATAAGGACGAGTTCTGTTAAGACTTTAAAACAAAATTAACCAGGTCCAGATTTGTAAATAGCTTACTCATGTCCTTAAACATTGGAATGTCTCTAATGTGGTTAAGAATTATGTATGTAAAGCTTTATTTCCCATCTGTCGTCCCCTTTTTTCTGTTGTTACAGTTACATAGAGGAACATTCTACAGTCAACACAATTTGTAGTTTATTTATTCATAATATTGTGTCTCATCTCTAAAAAATATTTTTAGAACCAATGCTATGCAGTATACACTCACCAGCCACTATTAGATACACCTCATTTTATCTTTTTTACTTACCGTATGAATTAAATTTCGAGATCTATGATTTCAGACTGTACTCCATCTGTTTCTCTACATCCTTAAATTACTTTTACTTAAAGAATCACCACAGAGCAAGTAATATTGGGTGAATGATTTTTAGCACTGCAGTTATATTTCCATGTTCTGGAGCATTATTGTGGGTTATGCTGATATGATTGATTTAGATTTTTAAACACCAACCAAAATTGTCACTAGCATTCTGTAGGTAATGTTCTGTAAGCACATATAAAGGTTTAAAGGCTGACTAACAAAAAATATGCAGCAAAGGATGAGCTAATGTCTCTAATATTAACATTTACAAAGTTAAGAAATAAGATGAAGCTAAGGATTAAGCTGAAGACAATGAATGAATAAATCAATTAATGAATGAATAAATGAACAAAATATGGATCTAATAGAATGCACAATAAGTTAACACTGTTTGGAAACTTTAGTGGAAGTCCTGTTTCTGATTCAATATTATCAATGCAACGCACACTTCTACCCCTCACCACATCAGTGTGCTGAGACTCACCCAATAACAGAACAAAGTAAAGAGGACTCTTAGTGTGTGTGCATACATGCGTGTGTCCGTGCGTACGTGTCTGCAGGCATGTGTGTGTGTGTGTGTGTGGGTGTATGCGAGTGTGTTTGTGTGTGTGTGTGGGTGTAAGCATCCATATATGTTGTGACCATCTAAATCCACATGTAAAATACAGCTTAGGCCTTTAAGGTACCCAAAATAGCAAAGGCTGTTTTTGGAAGTCTGTCATTACAGTGGTTAACTGGACTCACCCTGCCTATGGAAAGACCCATGAAGACACAGCAAACTGAGCTTTCTCTGTTAACCAACAGATCTAATAAGGTAAAGCTAAACTTATATCAGCAAAGGAATTAAATATGCCACAAGACAGTGAACTCATGGTCTAATCATATAGTTAACTGAAAGTTAAAATTATAATTCATTTGGGGGAAAAAGGTAAATTTGTTCAAGGTGGGTTTATAGTGTGATTAAGAACAGATTCTTTTTTGAGTGCTAATTTTTATAATGGCGAAGTCAAAATGATCTACATACATTTACTGATGACAAACATTAAAAACATCTGTTTTAATGACACACTGTTTATTTTGACATGTTGGATATTTATTTCTTTTACAATTAATTACAACTGTCAGGATGTAAAAAATTATATCAATGAATCTGTACAACCTCACAATTAATCCTAATAAAATTGAAAAATAGATTCTAATAAATGTTGCTAATATGCCTTATGCATTTTGTAACACTATTTAAACAAACAGCATAGATTACATGAAAAAACAATTAACTTGCTTAAATAAGATATTTACACATAGAAAACACCCCAGAACCATACATATAGTGCTGCTGTGTCATAAATAACATTCATCCAAATCACAAATCAATTCAAATCAAGTGTATATTCCAATGCAAGCAAAGACTGCAAGTGTTTGCAAGGTCATAAAGAAATACAGTGTAATTTCTAAACACCTAAAAGCCTTTTTTACATTGGATAATTGTCAAAATTCATGAGGCCCCTATATATGGCTGAACTATTTGAAAAGTGTCCAATAAAGAGGGACAATTACAATATCATTAACATGTAAATAATAAGGGCCCTGCCAAAGACTGGCACCCAGTGCACAAAACATTCTCCTCTGGATGGGCATGGGGAACTCCTCTGTGACCCTAGTATAGGATTAAGCTGATGAAAATGGATGATTGGATGGATATAAAAAGACAGTTAATGCTAGACAAAAAACCCATATTACACAAACAAATGAACATTTCTACTTACTTTCCATCAGCCAGATTGAGGGAATTAAATAAAGGGTAGTCCTCAGGAGCTGGTTTTCCAGTTTGATCCTCAAAGAGAAAGATAGGTGAGCGTCCTATCTCAACACCAAGCTGCTGGACACCACTTTCACTGTAGATGGACAACAAGAAGGCCTGGAGGCCTGTTTTGGGCTTCAGTGTGGTCAAGATGGAGAAGTCCTCTGGGAACACTCCAGCTACAAAAAAAATTACAACAAAAATGAACATCATTAAAATGAAAAATGTAGAGGGTTAAGGTCTTATATATTTTAGTGTTTTCAACACCAATCATAATGCTTTCTGTTAAAGATAAACTACAAGTTAAAAAAAATTAATAAAAGTAATCAGGAACCTAGTAAATATGAGTCATGGTTCACCATGTTGTGACAAATTAAAACACCAGGTAAAGGCAATTTTGTTTTCCAAAACAAAATTTAGGTCTGTCATCATGTTCACTTTATACTATCATAAAACGATTCAGGAAGTCAAGTAAAATCACAATGCTCAAAGACCAAATGCAAATCTGTTGCTGTAAGTACACGACCACTGAGTCCTGTGGTTATGTCATAGACATAGCATTTAAGGTGTACAGTGATAAATAACCTTACACAGTCTATATGAAAATCATCATCAAATTATGCATACATAAGCTGGAGCATGTTCTGTAAAGTACTTAAAATGGACTGAATAACAGTGGAAATTATTGTATGTGTGAAAAATAGACTCTAACTGCCAAGGAAAAAGTAAAAAAAAAGTGTAAAAATCATGGCATGTTGGTGCATTTGTACTTATGGTATAGGAGATCTGTATATATGTAAAGGTGTACTGGCTTATACTGTTATTTTGGAGAGACATATACTAGCATCAAAATGACTTATTTTATCAGGAACTTTGTTTACACTTCCCAAAGTGCTGTCATGCTTGACTGCCCTATTGGCAGTTAAAATCTGTATGCTTCTTAAAATGTACTGAATATTAAAATAGATATACAAATGTATTTAGACATACCTCATTGAATTTAGGTATTTTATTCAGTTCTATTACTACAGGCATAAAAGAGTAAAGCAGCTAACTATGCATCTTGGACAAGTTCCTATGTAGCAAAGAATCGTATAGAAACAGCTTGGGAATGCCCTTCTCATTTTAAACACAATTTATACAGGTCCATAAATGCATGGTTCAGTAATATGTGAAGGAACTTGACTGACCACACAAAGCTCTATTTATGCCATAAAAAAACAAATTGAATTAAAATTCTACATAAATTCTCTTTATTCATAGCTTAATTATAGTTATCAAGATGAAGTATCATTGGTTTAAAGAAAGCTGTAAATAAATTTTCATTTACATCTTTAAATGGATTAGTTATGTGCATTTACCTGGAAAAAGCTGCTTGGTTGGGACACGGATCTGAGCTTCTTTTCCCACTCTGTAGGCTATGTCAGGTTTAGACCCTTTTCTCTTCACACAGAAGCCTGGGGACTTCTGGACTCCTTCAGGGGTTTTGGAGAACTCTAACATATTCAGCACATCCACTGTTTCAGCTGTAAATAGATAAAGAATAAGAAATTATTTTTTTATTTGTGTTATTTTCAATCTCTATGTACCTGAAATGTATGATATTTTTTCTAATGTAATGTATATTTTTTTCAAAAACAAAACTTATTTCAGCACATATTTCTTTAATAAATCAAGTAAAATTAAAAATAATGATAAAAATAAATGTGTAATATGTGTAATAAATGTGATGTTTTGGGACACTAGCTTACAATGGTACATTTTTATACTATCATCTAAAGAATGCTGGCTAGTCATAATGATGCTATAGACATCTGTAGCCAGAGCCCAAAGAAAACAAATTCATCATGCTGCCAGGAAGAAAGGGATGATCATAATGACATTATACAATTATTGTCATTTGTGAAATTGTGTAAAACATAGGAAAATGCTTTTCCTCATGTCAGTTACACTACCATGTTGCATATGCAAAAAAAAAGTTTTACAAGTTCATTTTCTACATTGCAAGGTTTTGTTCTGTATTACAATCTGTATCTATATTGTTCTGTTTATGCTTATGCTTTATGCTTATGCTTATGCTTATATTTGCATGATCATATACTATACAGTGATGCTTTTGTCAGCTTTAAGCCTTTAGAATGTTCTATATTTCTGCATAAATTTGACTCAAACTTTTTTAGACTTACACCCATCTTTAATGTAAATAATCAAATTAAACTAATGAAACAAAATATCAATATCAATAAATGACTACATCATTTATTCATAAAGGAATATAATTACATTTTACATATGTGTAAGTGTCAAATGTATGTGTACCTTTGATTACAGTTCTTGGAACAAACCATGACACTACCACCACTGTGTTTCACAGATGGAATTAAGATAAGATAAGATAGACTTTTACTTGACCCACAATAGGGAAATTCACAATTCGATTTTGCCTAAAAAATGTTCGCTAATTTTTAAAGTTTACACACTTTTGCCATTCATAGTGATATTACCTTTCCTTTCACTCTTTATATACTTTTAAAATTTTGTGGACTCAGAAGCACTTACACCACAGATGCTGACTTTTTTAGCCTTTTTTATTAAAGTTTCCTGATCACCAGTGCAGCAAAATGTTTAGGGAATTACATTTACATTTTACATTTAGTCATTTATCCAAAGCGACTTACAAATGAGAACATTACAAGTCAGAAGTTATTCAGAAAACCAACTACACTGTAAAATAATCAAATCTGATTGTTATTTGATGCTGCGCTTCCCTCCTTTTTAAAAAATTTTTTTACAGCCATTTGTTAAAGAGATGCATCTTCAGTAGTTTCTTAAAACTGCTTAGTGATTCTGCCTTACGGACAGAGTTGGAAAGATCGTTCCACCATTTTGCAGTGGTGAACACCACAGAGTGAGAATTAGCTCCTCGGTGAGGTGGAATCGGCAGGCGGCAATCATCATTGGAGTTAAGTGAACGAGTCGGAGTGTATTTTGAAAAGATAGAGTAAAGGTAGGAGGGGGAAGATCCAGGATTGGTTCTGTAGGACAGTGTTAGTGACTTGTACTGAATGCAAGCAGCTACAGGGAGCCAATGGAGGGAAATGAGTAATGGAGAATGTATTTGAGAATTGAAAATGTAGACGAGCTTTTTGGCTTTAAGTTTATTTTTGTATTACTAGAGCACATTTTTAGCACAGTGACACACACACAATAAACAAGTGTTTTTAAGTCCCACTGTAGATCTCCACCTCAAATCTGTCACACCAACAATTACAGTTTGCTTTCAAGGTATGTATGTCTACTGCTTCTGGTCTTCCGACTCATTTACAAGTGATGCATAATCACGCCTTCTTCATCACAGTCCATTTTGTCTATAACACTCATGTTCTATTACCCTACACCGGCTGTGTTCTACATGGGCAGAGATTAAGAATGAGCCACCACAAAATTGAAAGAAAAAAGTATGTTACATCGTAAGGGTTTACGTCACATGGCACAGCGTGATAGTAAATGTGGCCATTACCATACCCATCCACATGAGACAGAAACCAACAACAGACAGTTATAGTTTGCAAAGTTTTACCTCAGAGCACATGCACATACTACACACACCACATAGCATTAACTACAAGTGAACTGATATATGCACCTCTAATGGCTAGAACAATTTAGTGCCCCCAATTTACCTACCAGCATGTCTTTGGAATGCGGGAGGAAACTGGAGAACCTGGTGAAAATCCACACAGACACAGGAAGCCCATGCAGACTTCATACAGAAAGGATCTGTGTTTTGGCTCAAATTACATACATTTTCTATTTGATTTTGAGAGATTATTACTTACTTTTTTTACTTATTAGTAATACAGTTAATACAGAAGTGCATTATCCAAAATTTTTATGCTTTTGTGTTGTTATGTAAAGCCATTTTTTTGTTTTTTACTTACTGTCACTGCTAACAAAAACATAAAACAAAGCTTTAAATCTTAAAATCTACTGGTCAACAGAGATTTTGCTTCTTAAACTCTTTGGCTGTGTTGTGCTATATTTATGCTGCTAAAATCACCTTGACATTTTCTAATCACATACTGTTTTATTTTTTAATTATTAATTTGCAAATTGTAAGTTATATTACAGTAAAAAGACTTTATCAGAAGTAGACTCAAAGGTTATTAATGTGGCACATAATTCACTTGTGGACCCCATTCATTCATTCATTCATTTATTATCTTCCACTTTAACCTATATCAGGGTTGCAGTGGGGTTCCCCATGCCCATCCAGGGGAGAACGTTTCGGGCGCTGGGCAGATACACCCAGGACAGGGCGCTAATCTATCACTGGGCACACACTCACTCACACAGACACACACGCATACACACTCTAATGGGGCAATTTGGAGAACTCAATTGACTTGATCCATGTTTTGGACTGTGGGAGGAAACTGGAGAACCCGGAGCAAACCCACGCAGACACAGGGAGAACATGGAAACTCCACCCAGATGGGGATTCGAACCTGGAATCCCTAGTGCTGAGAGGTGAACATGCTAACCACTAAGCCACCGTGCCGCCCCCCCACAAACATATATTTGCTTTTATTTCTCAGAAAATTTGGCCGGATGAAAACATTTTTAGAATGCAATGAACAAGGGGGGAGAACATCTTTGTTTAAAAGACAAGCTGCTGCCTGGATGGCATCATTTGACTAAATTATTTTTATGCTTTTTTATAAACAATTAACAAGAGCATATGGCACTATATATATGTACACTGAATAGCCATTTTATAAAACAGATCTCCTTGTTTATTTACTTATCACATGCACTTTGCACTTTGAAGTTCTATAATTACAGTGGTCTATCTGTATCTCAGCATATATTGTTTGTCACCTTTACTATGATCTCTAATGATCAGAAACCCCACAGGTCCACCACAACTCAATATTATATATATATATATATATATATATATATATATATATATATATATATATATATATATATATATATATATATATATATATATATATATATTTTTTTTTTTTTTATCTTAAAGTCCTTTATTTGCAACACTATCATTGTCAGCTTGTGATTGTTAATTAAACTGCAATTGTTAATTAACTACAATGTCATAGTGATCAATTTAAAAGTCTGTAGCAAATATAGCTTTGTGCAGTCACATTCAATAGTATCAGTAGTGGTTTTTGGTTACTTAAGTGCCTTTAGTGCCAGTAGTGCTTAACAACATAACATATTGATAAAGGCAAAAAGGAGTCTTTCATAAGAGTCCCAAGATTTAAGTTAAAAAAATACAAGTGTACAAGTTATACCTGTACACTGCTTAAAGGTATTTTTACATTTTGTCTAGTTATGCATATGACATTACAGTAATGATGTAGGGAATGCAGTGCCCTTCTGTCATAGTCCAAACAGCTGTTTAAAGGAATAAACGTAGCTGATCGCAATGCACAAGTTAGCACTACTGTCCTAATGTGTAAACTGCTAACCCTAAATTAGCATTTTTCTGTTGAAAGCACTGGTGTTTAGACTGGTTCTTTGCTGCCATAGCCAATCTGTGATAAGGAACAATGAGTTGTGAATGAATTGTGAAAAGTCATTAGAAGCACAAGCTGAATATTTGGCTCAGATTCAGAGTGATCCATCTATTTAAGAGAATGATTTTTCTCATTCTACTCTACATAATCCCTTTTTTGGATAAATTTACACCTACGGGATCCCCTTTTGCATTATGCCTTTCCAAGAATTTGCCATGCTTACAACACCAATACACAAAATATATCCTATGTATAAAATATTTACTGGCCTTGGCAGGTCTTATTACCATGCTTTATTTAAAGATGCTCAAATCGTCATTTGTATTTGTCTTTCTATAAATTAGGAATCATTATTTGAAAGGTTTCTTAAAAACTTCTTAAATGATGTTCTTGACATATTATGTAAGCAGTAAGTCATTCAAGAACAAACAGAAATTAGCCTAACACATGCATACTGTCTACATTAGAGTTGCTTGGATACTTGCACAAATTTGGATTTAGGTGGGTGCATCGAAGTGGAAAGGCAAAGACCTTTTCACCTGCAGCTCCCTGAGACTCCACTAATTTATTCAGTCAGTTTCCTTCCCTCCCTTGCTCCCTACATGCCTTCCTTTCTCCCTCCCCCTCTGACACACGTTTGCCGTTTGAACAAGACCAGCATTTATGCCACTGAGCAAACTTCCCAGCATCTGAAACCCCCCACCCCTGACTGGTGGTCCAATACTACCTCTGTACTACAGTCAATGGCATTCATTTCTGTATTTGGACATATGGTATCCAATTATAGGACACCAGAAACAGAGTTAAAGTTGGCAGAAAAGCAAAAATCACAGCATAGAAGAAGCGTTCAAGGGGTAGCATAGGGTGGACTGTTGAAATGTGAGGATTGTGTAAAGGAATGCACACCTGAGTTGGTTCGTGCCCCAGGGGTGAGCAGAAAACTTGTCAGTACACCCTGAGCTTTGAAGGGCACAGTTTTATAATCCCTATGCATGGTTAAGATCAGGTTCATTCAGATATATTAACATGAGTGTGATTGTCATCAGGATTAGTAATTATGATTAAAATAAAATTACTGTTGATGATGTTTAATACTTGTTTTTTTTTTTTTTAATTGCTAGTAATTATACCAATACAAGTAGACTAAATGGTATAAGGAGTACCAGAAAATATTTTAGAAGATAGTGTAGTGATATATTCAAGTATGAAAAGTACAATAATTGTTTTAAATATTTTTATATTTTACATTTTTATTTCCTTTTACCGATTACCAGTCACTCTTTGTTCCTGCACATAGGACATCCTGTCAATCCCAGCTACAGCCTGAAAGTGTGGTCCTCTTTGAACTTAAATAATAGGGATGAACACAGAGGGTTATCATCAGGTAACAGCACCATGCGTTATTGTAGAAAAAAGAACACCATTGACTAGTCTCAGTAAGGAAGTCTTGTAAAGGGAAAAAATAGAGATTATTTTTACTTACAACTTGGATGAGGGCAATTTCAATGTGAAGGTATAAATACAGTTCATTTGAACTCTGACATATTACTATAATCTAATGCAATATAATTGCAACACTGACAGCTAATATAAAAAAGTAAGATTGGTGTTTCACTTTTAACTAACAACCCTCCATAGATACTTCATAAACACTCACAAACCTTTTAGACTTGCTGTTAATTAATACTATTCTTTTATGTCATACTTTAATCTAATTCACATACACTATATATATATATATATATATATATATATATATATATATATATATATATATATATATATATATATATATATATATATATATAGTGTATGTTAAGTTAGCCAACTTGACTGTTGTAGAAATAACAAATATAATTTTTATAAAGCTAAAGCTAAATGTTCTCCGGCTGTTTGAAGCATCTAAAAAAGATGCTACAGTATCACAGTATTACAGTATGCATAGACAGCCTCATTCATGATCCAAGCCATAATTGCTATGGTTTATTGTGGCACGCCTATAATGAGCAGTCTGCACAAGCTTCAATTACAATGCAGGATCATTTGATCTCTCATTAATATAGACGCTTAAATCTCAGAGCCACTAAGTGCAGGCAACATTTTAAAGTAACCAGTGATGTATTTAGGTGTGACTCGTGACCTTCTGCTCTATTCATTCAGCTGGTAAGGCTGTTACTGGACACTTTTAGAATGGACTGAAAAATGATTTCCTTCAGTGTGAGACAGAGACCTGAAGGCCCTGAGGAATTTCCCCATGCACACACTGTGTCCACACACACCTAATGGACCACTCGGTCAAACAAAGAGCCTATTTTGGCCTAGACGTAAATCTTGAAAGCCGCCTCGAAGGATGCCCTCTGTGCACATTCCTGCTCCCTTGCATTACTACCATCCTGGGGGACTTGGTGCATTTAATTAAAAAGTTGCTTATCAAGGTTCACCTATTTAAATCTAAATTCACCTAAAGAATAGCCATTAGGTTTGAAAACAGATGGCATAATGCTCATATTGGTTTATCTAAAATAGTTTAAACTGCATTTAAACAGTTTTTTTTTGTTAGGCAATTTGGTTTAGTGTTGTTACCTGAACATTATATATTAATTCATGGGGGTAATTTCACTTACAAGTTATTATGAGAAATTGGAAATGTTAAATACTTTCATTACTGGTTTTATCATTTTTGTAGTAAACCTATTCAGGATTACAGTTTCTTGGCACTAGATTTCAATCAAACTGTGCAAAGCATCTAAATATTAGTATAAATATTAACAAAGCAAAAAAATAAACAAATGATGTACAATGTACCATAAGGTAAGCATTTGCTGTTGTTTGTGTATCGTCTGTGTCCATGTCTGTATTACATGCCAAACTCAAATTACATTAAAATCCCTCCCCCCTTTTTATTTCACAAGCACAATCCTGTAGACCTTTTATGCAACAGGTATGTTAAATCATGGGTCTTAAATTTTAATTTTCTTTCAAATTTAATTCGTGTTTCACTCACTGCCATATCAAATATTTAACAATATACAGTATATACTTGCCCTTAACTTCACCTTCAAATTTATTGACCTGGCAAAATGTAAAGGCTGACTGGGTTTAAATGAAGCAGTGCTTCATTTGATGCTATTAGTGACTCCCTGCACGTTTAAGAGAAACCCCTAATACTTCTGTGTATTATTGTGCTTAAACTATCGCAAACTTTTAAGTAATTTCAGAAAAGTCTATAGGTCTGTTCTAGAGGCAGCGCTGTCAAAAGTTTACCTGCTCGAACTTGAGGTTGGAGAGTGAGGAGAAAGGACGTTGTGAGGATCATGAGAAGCGGTTTGGCAGTGAGGTCCAGATGCCATCTTTTCGTCTTCCACCTGGTGGACCACCGTTGGGTCTCCATGGTGGACGAAGGATCGAGATGAGGACGATCTCGGAGTGACGGCTCGAAAACGATGTCCCTCTCAACAAATCCCTCCGCGAAAAGATTGTGCACTACACAGCCATAGGGGAGTAGCCTGTTCTCCTCACAGCCAACCCGCAACACCCAGTACTTTCCGTGCGCGTCCCCCAAACTTTTTACCAGGCGTTCGGTGCTGCAGGATCGGGGCTTTAATCAGGACGCGCGGCTGCACATGCGATCCCCCCCTTCTACACTCACGCACACACACACACCGACAGGAGGGCTGGCCGAACCCCACCAAACCTAACATTAGAAAAAAAGAAGAAGAAAAAACGGTGAGGAAGGGCGGAAAACACTGGCTGATTAGCAAATCAGGGGGGTTTGGAGGGGACAAGCGGTCCACCCATCATAGTATAATCCACTGACTGCACAGTCTCACAGTTAATCATTTTGAACGAAGAGTAATAAGAGTAAATGTCGAATAACTGTAGACTTTACTAAATAGGCTACAATTATATTATTGTTGCTGATAAAGGATAAAGAAATCTTAATATATAGTGCTGGATTAAAAAAAAAAAAAAAAAAAAAAAAAAAAAAAAAAAAAAAAAAAAAAAAAAAAAAAAAAAAAAAAAAAAAAAAAAAAAAAAAAAAAAAAAAAGAATATATATATATATATATATATATAAGGCGGCACGGTGGCTTAGTGGTTAGCACGTTTGCCTCTCAGCGCTGGGGATTCCCGGTTCGAATCCCCATCTGGGTGGAGTTTCCATGTTCTCCCCGTGTCCGCGTGGGTTTCCTCCGGGTTCTCTGGTTTCTTCCCACAGTCCAAAAACATGGATCAAGTTAATTGAATTCTCAAAATTGCCCAATTGAGAGTGTATGTGTGAGTGAGTGTGTGCCCAGCGATGGATTGGCGCCCTGTCCTGGGTCTATCTGCCCAGCGCCCGAGACGTTCTCCCCTGGATGGGCATGGGGAACCCCACCGCGACCCTAATAGAGGATCAGCGGAAGATAATGAATAATGAATGAATATATATATATATATATATATATATATATATATATATATATATATATATATATATATATATATATTATATAAAGTCACTGGCTATATACAGAACTGGTTCCCAGTTCTACACTCACTGTCTGTTAGCATATATCATTCTTTTAACAGTTTGCCACCTGTTATCACTCACTGTCTGTCATGTATATGAACTTTGTAGTTCTGCATTTAATGCCTGTAGTCTGTTTCTCTACATACTTTGTCTGCTTTCTTATGTTCTCCAATGATCAGGACTCCTGTGGTGGAGGTATTAGGGTGGTGGATGATTCTTAGTATTGCAGTAATACTGACATGGTGGTGGTGGTGTGTCAGTGTGCTGGAACGAGTGGATCAGACACAGCAGTGCTGCTGGATAGATAATAATACATACAGGCGTGGTCCACTTGGACCATCATCCATCACCCTAATAATACCTGCTCTGCTCTGTGGGTGGCCTGATCATCAGAGAGCAGAGTGAATGGGACTAACTTTGGATGTAGATAAACAGATGGACTACAGATGTAATCGTAAGTCCATCTACATGTAAAATAAAGAAACAATTTGCTGTACCAAATAAAATGGCTGGTGAGTGTACATGCCTACAGCAAGTATATATACCCACCTCCTACTCACATTGGCTACTTTATTTTGTTCCAATTGGCCTTGTTTCTTTACACACTGTCCATTTTATCTATTTCATTTATCACATTAGTGCATTTGGGTGCACTCTTTTATTTTGCAATTATGGGACTGCAGTCCATCTGTTTCTGTGTAACAGTCTCTTTTTCTCTGCTTTTTAATTGTCAAGACCTTTACAGGACCACAATGGAGTAGGTATTATTTCTTAGCGAATGAATTTATGTAGTAAGTATTTAGCTTGTATGAGCCCTTTAAACACAGCACTGCTGATAGAACTTTTAAATACATTAGCAAAATTGCTGAACTATGAAAATCGACCAATCGAAATTTTTTTGCCATAAGCATTTGACAGGAAGCACAATGTGAGCACTAATGAAGAATTAGATGATGACAATGTATTTCTGTGTCTGATCCATTTATACCAGTGTTAAACATGTTACCTATCACATCAGTGTAACTGTAGTACTGAGAACTATCAGTGTCACAAATAATAACTGCTCTCTGATGGTCCCGTTCCGGTCATAAAAGAAAGGATCTAACAAAGTATACAGAACAACAGTTGGACTACAGTCTATAACTGTACAACTACAAAGTGTCCCCGGATGATAAGTACTGAAACATATGAACTTATCAGATAACTTATAAAATGGACATTGGGTATAGAAACAATGTAAATGACATAAACACAGCATATAAAAAATAAACACAGAACAACAAATGGACCTTTATGTAATTACGGGAAATTGGTAGCAGGTAATGTATTGAGTCCTTATACAGAGGGTAAAATTATACAGATAATCATTTAATTTAAAAATTATACTTGCTAATGCCTAGACTAATTTCAAGTGACAGTTGCTAATCTTTTTGGTATGTGGTGTGCGAAATGGCCAGAGGATTGTACTTTTATATAAATCTTTGGATGCTTTGTGTAAAACATGCTTTGTTGCTTTTGTAAGGAACAAACTTTAAACATAGAACATATTTGACACATAAGACTGCATGCTATAGATTGATAAAACATCAAATATACTCATATTCTTATTGCCTATTGAAATACAAAATCAGCCTGGGGTAAGCAGTTTTTTAGCACAAATGATGTCATGTATTCCAGCTGCTCACAAAACCAATTGAATGTAATTTTAACTTAAGTTTTAAACAGGCATGGGTGGTATCATTTTTAGTGGTGAATCCACACCCTACTCACTATACAGTGCACTATTTCAGGAGTAAGGCACACATTTTATCCTTCTTTCACTTGCAATTATTTAAAAGATACTCCATATACCATGTTTCCTTCAAGCACTGGATCAACTTGAAAAGATGTGTGTGGTGTGTTATGACTATTATCACCTCATAAATAACTGATGAAAAACTAAGCCCTGTCTTTGCCAAGTACACATGTAACAACACCATGGTTCTTGTTCCCACGTGCATTTCTATGCAGTTTGATGATGCTATCTAGATTTTGTGCCAGAACACAATGCACAATGTCAATCTCACATTCTTTAAGGAATCTCTGAACAATTTCTTTTATTTATGTTTTACATAGCCTGTGGTTGGCTTACGTTCTCTTCGGCCAATGCACTCCGACAGCTGGGCTAGGGACTTCTGGGTATGTTTTTTGTAGTGAACTTTAACCTGACAGAGGTAAATGTCATGTCAGGATGCCTTTACTGCCAAATATATGCTAGAGTAAGCATATCCTGGGCAGATCTAAACATTGTTATTTACCAAGCTGAGTCACACAGCACTGTCAAGACTCATAAAATGTTTGTACATCTGACATACAGTGCAAAAAGTATTCACAAAAAAAAAAATCAATGTTTAATATTGTTTCTCAAAAGATATGTTTGCTGTTGTTGTTTTGCATTGAATTTACAAGACTAATTTATTAGTTCTATATTATAGCTAGTAGGTTAACTTTCTTCACCTTTCATGTTTAATTAGTTGCTTTGCTTATTTCAAAAAGTTGTAGTGAACATCTAGTACAGATTATCATATTCTGACACAATATGCTAAAATGTGCTTTAAATTTGAGAAGTAATGCTAATTTTAAAAATGTAAAGTTGATTCCACAACACATAATGTGATGTTTTCTAAACAAAACTTTAAATTAGAAATTTAGAAATTAAGGCTAATTGTATAAAATGTAGCTGTTTACCCTGTGAACTTGAACTGAAGGGTCTGAATTAGATCTGTAGGATGTAATTTATTAGGTCAGACTTTCTTGTGTTCTTTTGGATGCCTCTATTTATTTGCACTGGTACATGGGCGATACTATGAATGATAACATTCTCTGTTTAAAACAAATAGTTGGTCTGTGCTGTAAAATAGGCTAATATATGTAAAAAATAAAAGATAAGAAATATTCCTTGTACATCTAAAAGGTTAATGAGACACATTTAGCACATTTAAACAATGAACAGTATACCATGCCTAAAAGATAAATATAAAAATACAGTGTCAACTTACTGTGGTATATTTAATGTTGAAGAATAAATTATCACAAAAAGGCATCACAAAAAGAACACTGGTATAAAAGAATGAGAAATAAACAATAGCATAGCATTTATAGTTTAGCATTATATGTATAGCTGGCATTATTTTGTACTGATCCATGTTATAACATGCATATTGTCCTATTTTTTTAGAATGGAAATATTTAGATAGTGTATAGCATGTGCGACTGAAAATCACTTTAACAAAAGAATTGATTTTTTATCAACATATTGGATAAATGATTTATGATATCATAACAAGTAGTACTAAATTTTAAGATCAACCACGAAAAATTGACTGGGTGACAAATAATAACATTAAATTAATAACATGTTCTCACAAAAGGTGAATGAAGCGTTAAATTAAGTGTATAAAGTGTTAGGCTGCATTGAAAAAGTTTGCTTTTTCACTTAGTATGTACAAATCTATCTATACTTTTTTTTCAGGAAAGCAGCTGGGTTTTCTTGACTCCGAGTGTTTTTTGAAGGTCAGTGATATCCTAATGGCTTTACTTCTCACAGGCATACGTTATCCAGCTGCTCTCCCCTGTGTGTTAGCTCTTAAACACACACACAGACTCCTGATTAGTATAAAGGTTTCATTCACCTACTGCCATCCAGGAATAAACTTACTAGAAAAAACACATACCACTTAAAATGTTAATAACTAAAAAGCTGTTCGGAAGCCTATTGATGAGAGCATAGATATAGAGATAAGATTGACTGTTGCATACAATTATAGACAAAATAAGTCTATAATTTAAATTTATTTATTTTATTTTAACTGTGGTAATCCATATTTTTTTCAGATTTGGAAGCTATTATGTATTATTATGGACTGTAGTGCAACACAGAAACCAAGGACGCATATGTTGCTCATATATTTCAATAAATCTCCATATACCAATTGTAAGATTTAAAAAGAAAATTACAGATTTGACAGTATCTGAAATTAAATAATGATGTTTGACTGTTATAAGCTACAAAATATCTGCCTAGATTAATGTCTGTCGGGTTTAATAAAGCGTTATGTGTGTCTGATTTTGAAGGCCCAGCATCTCAACACCAGATCACTTGCATCATACTTATTGACCTTTACTTACAGTCATTTATTTATCTTCACATAGCACCAAATAACCTATACATTATCTCATTCTCTCTCTCTCTCTCTCTCTCTCTCTCTCTCTCTCTCTCACTCTCCCATCAAGAGTGTATAAACAAGTATGTCAGGCAAATTTCTGGCTTCAGGGTGAGTTTATTAAATGAGTGATGCATATGCCACCGGTATTGTGGAATGAGTTAAGTTACAAGATGGAGTTTGACACAAACTATCCCATATGGTTGCTGTAGACCACAGGAGGTGTGAAGACGAGACAGAATAGCCAGAGAAAAAACACCCCACGGGATTGTGTGTGGCCAATTATTTTTTCTACAAGCTTAGCTCATCAGGACATTGCAATAAAATGAACATTTGTCAGATATATGTTAGGTCGTACCTGACTTGCAGAGTAGGTCATAAGATGCATTTACATGAATATGTTAAGCTGCAAAATACAGTTGAATTGTTCATATAATAAAGTCTTTAATATGTGATCTCCAAAGTAAGTTTTAAGCATGTATGTTTGTTATTTTATAGTATATATTGAACTAAATAATTATCTGTGCTACACAAAAATATATGACTATCCATCAGAAAATATGGGATTCCTGATTTTATAATGCTGAAAATTTACTAGAAATGAACAAGGTAAGATAAAATGGCATGATTAGAACAAACATCAAGCCTGAGGAAGAATAAAACATTGTTGGCTATAAATTTTGATGAATGAAAACACATGTTTATTTAGTGTTACAGCTGTGTGCCACGCTACTTTCCCGACTCCAGCTAAAATATGTCTTACAGAATTTGTTTAACTAAAACACACATTAAAACAAAGAGAGACCACCCATCGATCCCCATCTGGTTAAGGCTATATTTGTCTTAACTCTGGAACCCCATTTAGACTTCTAGAACAAGAAAAACACAAACTACCAAATAGCCAACTAACCATGGCTTAGTTCAAGGGTCCTGGCTGATGATGTTATAGCATATACTATTTGTTTTATTTCAAACTAAAGTTTTCATTTTTTTTCATTTCAAAATGATGACGGTATTTCAAAATGTCGGCTGATTTATCAGCCGCAACAAAATGTGTGATCGAATCTTTCTTATATATATATATAAGAGAACATTTCAATCCATCACTAGCCACAAACTCACTCACAGAAACACACCCACCATGTATGGGCAATTTAGATAGGGGCAATTAAGGGCAGCCAATTCACCGTTAATCCATGGTTTTGGACTGTTTGAAGAAACCAGAGAACTCAAAGAAAACCTGTGCATACATGGGGGGAACATAGAAACTCCACTAAGATCGGGATTTGAATCTGGATACATGCTATCTCTACCTCTATACCTCTACCTCTACATATACCATTACATTACTGTGTTACCCTGGCAATAAACAAATTATAAACAATTTTGAATTTATCACACTCTAGCCACAATATAGACAGCAGATTAATACTTTTCTGGTATAGAACAGGTTAAATGCAGACCAAGATTAGGTTTGGAGATTTATGAAATCACAGTTGTAGAGGATTTGTGTTAGTGCCAAGTCTATTGAACATGTTTAGGCACTTGCATTGCATCCCATGCTACTTAGATGGCCATCTCACACACTGCAACCAAGAATGATTTTGCATTTAGAGCCCACACAATTTTATTTCTTCATCACTTGAAAGGGAAAAAACAAAAAATACATGTAATAAAATAAATGAATTAATAATAAATTAGTAAATTAGTTTTGGATTTTCTACCAAGTTACAGTAAAAAGCATAATTAAATTAGAAAACCATGTCTGTGCCACACTGTCTAGCATAAAGCTGAATGTGTAAGGAGGTATGCAGGCCCATTTACAAAGACTCCTTTGTGTGTTTTTGGGGTGGGTCAAGTCCCTTATGTTTGTTCATAGAATCTTTCATCCAATCTCGAAGAAAACCAGATTTTAAAGACTTAATTATTATAAATTTTTAAATTCTAAAACTTACAACATTATAACAACATCAGTTTCAAAAGTAATATCCATTTAAAATAGATATTAATTTCTTCAGATTAAGATGCAATAGCACATCAATGTTATGTATAATTGTGCCACACATCTTTTTTTTGATATATTTATTTTAAAATAGTTTAATAAAAATGTTCTGTATATATTCATTCATACTAATAGTTTAGGCAGTCTAACACATTTATATTAAACAAGGAAATAAACAACACAAATTAGGCATAGAATAAATAAACTGAACACTACAAAAAAAAATCAAATAACAGCGCCTAATACATAATACATCTAAAGACCAGTTTACAGTACAAATTTAGTGTTTAAGATGTAATTAATTAAAGTAATGTAATTCTTATTCCAATTAATGTGGAAAAGTGCTAAGGCTAATAGACTTAAGAACAGCTTTTATCCCAATGCAATAAGAACTGAACACCACCCAAAACTCACGCTGCCACCCAAATACTGACTGTACAGGAACAAAAATAATGCAGGGGCACTGTATGTTACATTACATTGCTCTAGTCACTGGCACCTTATACATTTTACATTAAACAACCCCAAAGCTTATACATTATATTATTACAAGGTTTATGTTGCACCTTACAGGGAGGTTTCATAATTACAAATTTTAATTTGATTTAGGTGTGGTTACTCCACTGATACAGCATTGTTTTCTGTGATTGATTCACTTAAATCTGCCAAAGCTAACTCTCAATCCTCTGTCCTCATTCTGCTAGACCTTTCTGTAGCTTTTGATACAGTAAATCATCTGATTTACTGTATCCAGCTAAACCCTCAATCCATCATGACCTGACCTTCCAAATTGACGGCTCCACAATCTTGGTCCATAACCTTGGTTGCACAATAGACTCTTGCACAAAAGACAGACATAAAACTCTCTGATCATGTTATCAAAACTGCCAGTTCCTGCAGATTCCTTATTTACAACATAAGGAAGATCAGACCTTTCTTGACTGAACATGCTACCCAGCTGTTAGTTCAAGCCCTCATCCTATCCTGGATTGATTATTGTAATGCGTTACTTGCCGGTCTCCCAGCTTCCACAATCAGACCTCTACAACTAATTCAAATTTCTGAGGTCGACTTGTATTCAACCAGTCTAAGCGAACTCATGTCACTCCACTACTCATTTCTCTCCACTGGCTCCCTGTAGCTGCTCGCATTCAGTACAAGTCACTGACTCTGGCCTACAGGACCGTTTCTGGATCTTCCCCCTCTTACCTTAACTCTATCGTTTCAAAATACACTCCAACTCATTCACTTCGCTCCACTGATGATTGCCGCTTGGTGATTCCATCACACCGAGGAACTAATTCTCACTCAGTGGCGTTTACCACTGCAAAATGGTGGAACGATCTTCCCAACTCTGTCTGTAAGGCAGAGTCGCTAGGCATTTTTATGAAACTACTAAAGATGCATCTTTTTAACAAACACCTGCTGTAGAGGAAAAAAAGCGGGGGTGCAGGATCATATAAAGATCAGGTTTGATAAATTCTACAGTGTACCTGGTTTTCTTCATAACTACTTGTGATGTTTAATTTGTAAGTTGCTTTGGATAAAAGCGTCTGCTAAATGTCTAAATGTAATGTAATGTATTGTATGATATATTTAACTTTATTGTACTTTTTTATTCTTAAACTGTTGATGTCTTTTTGCATAATGTTAACAGGTAGTTTGCACTGAAAGGATTGCTGCATAATTTTTGTTGTACTCTGTGAAATGGCAATAAAGGAATCATAGCTTATCTTTTTCTTAAAAAAAAAACAGCATACAACACTTTTAAAAAGTTCAACAACATTATTTGATATATTTTTCATATTGCCATAAGCCCCCTGTACAACTAAGAGGATAGGCTGTTGTTTGTAGAATATCTACACTTTAAATTTGGATGATGGCAGTTTAAATATGCTGAAAGAAAAGGCTTCGACGTACTGTTTGGAACAATAAACAGTCAGAAGCCTTTCATCTAATCATACACTTCTTCTCCACAGGATACTAAAATAAAACCAAACCTCACATTGTGATTGTCAGTTACTGCAGCATAGAGCACTCAGAACACCACCCTGCTTAGTGCCATTTCTATGATTCCATGATGCATGACTTTAAATACATTCATGCTCAAAAAGTTATGATACACTGGCACTCCCCTAGCAAATATTTGTTTGATATTTTAATTTTACGATCTAAAAACTATATACACGTTTATCCATTGACCTGTTTTTTGGTGATGTGTATAAAATGTATTACAAATATAATAAACCAAAAAATATAATTTTAAAACATATTATAATTTTAGTTTAAATATAAAACATCTGGTTCTCTTGACTTATGACTAGGTGCAATTTCAATTAACACCCATATTTAAATTTCATGTGGAACTGTTGTTTAGTTTTCAAATAATTGCTCACATTTCTAGATAAATTGAATAATGAATAAAAACATCTTATTAAGGACATATGAAGCGTAACAACTTAAATTTACATTTACATTTGGTCATTTAACAGACGCTTTTATCTAAAGCGACTTACAAGGTGAGCACAGGGTTAATCGCAACATCCCTGGAGCAATGAGGGTTAAGGGTCTTGCTCAAGGACCCACACTGGTAACTTCAGTGGACCTGGGATTTGAACCGCAACCTTCAGCTTGATAGCCCAATGCCCAACTCAATGAGCTACCGCGCCAAATTTACTGATAGCTTACCTAATTTATTTTTTCTAATCATTGTAACTGAAACAATATATGGCTGTCCTATGCTGTTGATGCTGAAGGAGGATGAGTCCCCCACAGAGCCTAGATCCTCACTGGGTTTCTTCCTTAAAAATATTTGCCACTGTTGCTTCAGCTTGCTCTCTGGGGGTTTAATAACTTATAACACTGTAAAGCTGCTTTGTGAAAATGTACTATTGTAAAAAAAAAAAAAAAAAAAAAGTGCTCCATAAATAAATTACTCCAAACCCAAGTCCAAAATCCAAGTCCAAACCCAGTACATTTTAAGGTTACAATATGTGTTATAATAAATAAATAACCAATGAAATAAATATAAAATTACTAAACACCTTTTGCCTTTTTTTGTATTACTAGGAGGCAGCTTTAATCACAGAAGGAAATTTATGATAAAATATTTCTTTTATGCCCAATTCAACAAAAGAGTCACTTTCTTAAAATACTACTTTTAAAGATAAGAAGGCTAAACCTATTACCTCGTCAAATAGATATAGAAGAAGCTGCATGTCTGCACTTGTATGGCAATGTGTAGTAGCTTTACACAGAAGTACATTGTCTGGAAATCCCTGTTTCCAGAATGCCAAACTTCAATTTCATTGCGTATATATATATATATATATATATATATATATATATATATATATATACAAATAACTATATTTAACTATATAAAATTTTATATAAATATAAAATATTTAACTTGTAACAATATGCAGATCTTTATGGAAATTAGGAATCGTCAAGTGTAACTTTAATACCTCGTGGCTTATATTTTGATAACTTTTAGCTTATGCTGCTCCCTGCATGGTCTGCAGCCTCAGCCTACTCCAAGATACAATTTTTCATTTACAAGTATCAACTACAAACCAGTATTTATAATTTAATATTGTACACATAATGCTATGCTGAAAATATTACTGATACTGATTCCAGGCCTCATCTTACCATTTAAACATATCATATGTCTATAACCCAAATCTTCACAGCAGACCTTAAAAAATATGGTCAGCCCAATAATCTATCCTTCAGGGAAATATCCTTCCTTATGCAACTTCCTTGAATACAGTGAAGAGATTCAAAGAGCTTTTATAGACCACAGTCTCATATCCGGGTTGCAAAGCTTAATGCAGTAGGGGAAGAAGCTCAAATAGATACCCAGCCCATCTTATTATTTGCAGCCTGCTAAGTCAACTACCAAAAATCTAAATATTGTATAAATGGTATATAATTATTAGAAATGATGTGCTTGCAATCTTAAGAAAACATTCTGTTCCTATTCCTATGAGGAAAAGATTAAATGGATGGATGAGGCATTCTCTCAGCATTCATCATTATATCTGATATAAGATTATCAGTATAAACCCTTTGAGGTATTTCTCTAAAATGTTTAAATCATGCTGTGTTCTGGAGCTCAGACCTTTAATAAAAATGCTCTTTTGGTTGATAATGTAGAACGTATGATCATCTTGCCACAGCATGTAGACTCATTACAGCTTATGAAAATGGGGAGTTCTGGTCCTTAAATCTGATTGGCTGAACTGTTGGTCCAGCTGTGATATTCATTCATTCATTCATTCATTATCTTCCGCTTTATCCTATATAAGGGTCGCCCATCCAGGGGAGAAAGTTTCGGGCGCTGGGCAGATACACCCAGGACAGGGTGCCAATCTATCGCTGGGCAAACATTCACTCACACAGACACGCACGCATACACACTATATATGGGGCAATTTGGAGAACTTTATTGACTTGTTCTATGTTTTTGGAATGTGGGAGGAAACCGGAGAAACCGGAGGAAACCAACGCAGACACGGGGAGAATATGGAAAGTCCACCCAGATGGTGTGTACACCTTTGACCGCTTCACTTTCATATTAATCCACCAGATTAAAAAACATTGAAAGCAACAGAAATTATTTCTGTAACTGGCCACTGAATTGAATAATCTTATTAATATTAAGATTAATAATCTTACTATTAAGATTAATAATCTTAATATTAAGATTAATAATCTTAATATTAAGATTAGTAATCGCATTATACTGATATCCTAACTTGACTGAACAAAGATACCACAAAAACAAAAAGGCTCCAAACCAAACTGTTCTAGCTCACAAGCAACGAAATGTATAAATGTGGTAGAACATTATTTTAAACCATGAACAAATGGAATTATACAGATTAATATACACAGGATGCAATTTCATGGTGAGCATCATTTTATAAAAACAAAAAGGCACTCGAGAGTGACACTTTCTTCATGACAATCTAACAACATTTATTTTCTGTGATTCATTCACAATAATGCATGCCCTCTAGTGTCTTATTGCTTCAATAAAACATCTAACCCAGAATTTAATTCTACACTATATACCAAAATATCAAGAAAGTACACAGTTAATCAGTAATAAACATGTAATATTACAGTTATTACATAATTCTGACTTCATGTATGATTTTGCAAATGACAGAAGAAGTTCAGTAATGATCGTTCAGTTGTGGAACACTTGCAAGCAACATAATTTAGCAAATGAAATAAGATGCTTACAGTTCACAAAAAATAACACTTGGACTGTTTGTTTGTAATAGGAAAGAGCAGCTTTTCGCCATCCTACTTTTGGAGACCCAGTGTCCAATGCATATTTTGGTGGTTTTTATATATATGGCATAGATAACAGACTCTTAGCAGCCAAAAATGCACCTCATAAGTAATTTTATTTACCTTATTTTAATAGGCAATAATATATTGCTGAAGTATTATTAAAAATTACATGTAGAGGTACATTTTTTTTTACTGTTCTTATGCTGTTTGAAGTCTATTCTGGAGTAGTATACAATATGGTAATATGCAGTAAGCAATAAGCTAAACTATTTTAAACGTCCCAGATGAACACAAAGTTCTAAGGTTTAAATGAAATCACTTCTTTCTCCAAATATCTAGACAAATTAAACAAGAAAATACATGCAAATCACAAGCCTGCAGAAATATTTTATAGACAATCACCATACTTCATGCAGAATAACCTACAAGATGTTTTCAATATAGTTTAGATTTGGTCACTTGAATGGAAATAGCTAAACAAAGTGTTTATCTAACCATAATTTGGTGTCTCTAGATGTTTGTGGCAGCAGACTGTCCTGTTGGAAGAGGTACAAACCATCAGAATAAATTCAGGGCATGAATCGGTGTAACTTGTTAGATGGGAGGCACACATAGTTTTCATAGCTGTTGGAAAGCCAGAAAATCCCCATACCATTTGCAACCCCCACCAGCCATTAAAGCCCCCTGTGCCATTAGCCGATTTGGGGGTTATGTTTTAATGTGGTTTTCTCTACTCATGGATCCTTCCATCTGCCTGAAACAGCTGGAAACACAACTCATCAGACCAAGCCACTCTTTCCAGTCATAAAATGTCCAGTGGTGGTGTTGCAGAGCCCAGGCAAGTCACATAGATAGCTCTGTATCATGCATTCTTCAGGAATGATGACTACTTAGGCCTATATTTTGAAGGCATTGTTGGATACAGACCTCATTCCAATTTGTTAAGGTTCTAACACTGAATTAATGTGTTACTTCAGGCAGTGTTGCACATCTATCACATAAAGGGATGCTTGCCAGCCGATGCTTGTCAAGTTTACAAAGATTATTTTTATGACCACACTGCCATTATTAGTTTTTCCAGATTTTTTGTAATCATGGTCCACCATAAAATTGTCATACATAAGAAGTCAAACTTTGCTTTTAACTATAAAATGTTAGGAAAAAATGCCATGATGACCTGCCAATCTCACAGCAGAAACAGCTGTATTTAAAGAAGATTTTATAGATTTCTATTGCTTAATAAACAGACTGGCGAGTGCAACAAATGAAAAAGCCCATCTATAGTTTAGGCTCATTTTTAGTTTGTTTAGAATTCCAGTGTACATGGAAGCCTACACATTACATTTACAGAAACTTTACTGACATCCCCAACCACAAACACACAATAGCAATAGGTCTAAATAAAACACAATCCTTTAATGATTAATTTGAATGACCCAATACTTTTACTTTAATAATAAAAGAACTGTTTATTTAGTATATGTTTATTTTCATGTACGGCATTGGGAATTTGATAATACAAAATAAAAATATATAAATTAACTTACACCTGGTTAGAAGATGAAAACACAAGGCCTACTAATGTCAGCAGGGGTTAGCAGGATTCAACAAATTGCAAAACAAAAATAACAAAGAGATGCCCATACTAGAAGAACATATTTCTTACTGAACTAAACCAAGTGTTTAACTTGGTCCATGCTTACCCTTCTTGTTCTTCCACATACAAAGAGCATACTGTTGGTATTAACTAGGTATGAGTTTGAGGAATTAGACTGTATACCACTGGTTTTGCTGATTTAAAGTTAAATTTGGTAACACCACCCTAGCCCAGAGCTATAAATTGATGTGAATTTTAGTAAAGTATGAAGCCCTACCCCAGCTTAAGGGAACATGAATTCCTTTCATCAGTCTCCTATAGAATGGATACTACCATACTAAATCATTGTTGAAAGGTAGTAGTAAAACTCTCAGTAGAATAATGTAAAACACGTACACAAAGTGTTACTCACGACCTGCCCTAAACTGTCCATGGTTATCTAGGGTGAACATGTTTTTTGTTTTCGAATAAACAGGACACTGGATGGATGGTTATATTGGTCAGATGGACACTGCCAGTCAAAGGGGGAACTACAAGGGTTAGGGGGTCAAATAATTTAAATAACACATAATGATATGTATGGGATTAAAATATATTTTACCATGCAAACATTTATTAACATACTGAGATTATTGTGTAATGTATTTTTAAGTTAACACCATGTACCATCTTGGTTATTTCATAGTACAAATATGCTAATTAATAGGTCACAGTACAATGGCCCTACTTTGTTCAATTATTTTGTGTGAAGACATATTTTTCTCATTTCATTATCCTCTGCTTAATCCTCAATTGGAGTCACAGAGGGAGTTTTCCCTTGCTCATCATGGTGAGAATGTTTCGGCACTGGGCAGATACAACCAGGACAGGACACTAGTCCATCGCTAGGCACACACTCTCTTACACAGAACCACACTATATGGAAGCAATTTGGGTAGAATCTATATTCATAAATGTGGGAGGAAAGTCTACTTGTTCATAAACCATCCACTGTGATTTACTGGATTTTATTCAATGACACTAGATGAATGATTGATTGTAGACATATAATTACATTTTAGGGGCAGCAAGGTGGCTTAGTGGTTACCGTGTTTGTCTCTCTGCAGTGGGAGAGGCAAACACGTTCTCCATGTTCTCCCTGTGTCCTCATGGGTTTACTCTGGGTTTTCTAGCTTCCTTCCACAGTCCAACAACATGGATTCATTATAAATTGAATTCTCTAAACTGCCCTATGTAGTGTATGTTTGTGTGATTGTCTGTGAGTACGCCCAGCAATAGACTGGCACACTGTCCTGGGTTTATCTGCCCAGCGCCCAAAACCTTCTGTCCAGCGCCCGAAACCTTCTAGGGCACTATACGATAGGATATTGGATAAAGTGGAAGATAATAAATAAATACCTAAATTACATTTTATATTTGTAATTATGTACATTACATGAATATAGAAGCACAGTTCAAATAAAAATGTAGGGAGCACATAACATCTGTTGTGGTTAGTTTGATATTTTAATATTAATAATGTTCAAATAAATATAAAGATTGCTTGACCAATGCACTGTTATGTATGTTGATATGAGTACTTGATCTGAATGTCAGAACTGAGCAGCAAGTTTGCTTTCTTACACTGCTGGGGATAGGGCCACTCTTTCCTCTTTTCTCCTGTTTAATTCTCAGTTAGGATTGAGTGTCAGGTGCGCCTTTTTCATCTGGAAAGTCTGAGAGGCTGAAAGGCATCATTGTCTCCCTGCTGGAAGGTATGCAGATATTGCAGATAAAAAGTTTATTTGCATAGGAATTTTGAAGCTCTCTGATTTATGAAATGTATGATAGAAATGCTCTAAGCAGTATCACAGCTACACTCACTCATACAAACAGACAGACTCTATTTGGCGCAATTAAGCACATTCAATTTACCTTGAATCCATGTTTTTGGACTGTGGGAGGAACCCAGAGGAAGCCCATGCGGACAAGCTGAGAACATGGAAACTCCACCTAGATTGAGATTTGAACCTGGAATCTCCAGTACTGAAAAAGATTTCATCATTTCAAATAACAAACTAAAATAATATTCCATCATAAAGCAAGTTTTCCCAATATTGCCCTGTTCAAACTGCAAACCCTTTCTTTTATCATATGGTAACACAGATCATTTAAATGTTAACATTATTAGTTACAGTTTTTTAAGAAAAAAAATCCATGCACACATACACATAACAGGACATAACAAACAAAAAATTAATCCTTTTGTTCTTGTTACAACAACTTTTACTGACTTAAGGAAATCTGGCCACATGTGGACATAATGATGATTACAGAATTATGCGAAAGTTGGCGTGTTGGCGAAAGTTGGCAAATTTTAGTTTTTAAACCACTCCAAAATCTTCTTCAAAATCTTTTTTACACTGACTTTAGGGCAACCACCAACACACCTGCACATGCTCCCCAGCTCTTTCTCCCTATATCTCTGAAAGTTTCTCTTCACTTTATTTATCTTATCGCTCAGAGACTATTTTACATTACATTACTTTGCAAAGCCACATACAAGACTGACAAACAAACTTGATTTTTGGGATCAGACCACATGATCACTTATGATGCAGCACCCCTTAACCATAAAGAGTTGAGGGCGTTCCTTAAGGGACCATGTTGATGACTATTAATAGACTGGGTTTGGCCACCCAACCATCAGATTGATAAACCTACACCCTAATCACTGCCTCACTAGGCCTTACACGGACACAATTAACAGGACACGTGGCAGTGGAGTTAATTACCCCCCTTATTTCCTGGACCCATTTACAAACTGGTGTATATTCAACATGATCGCCACACTTTCTAGTTTTAGTATGCTCTGTAGAGCGAACTTATACTGTGATAACTTGACAAGTACTGCACATAAAGGGGACAGGAAGAAAGAAAAAAAAACACACAAGTTTTTGTGACTGTTATTTTTCTATTCAGAATTCATTAACTTGGATGAATTAGGGGGGCATTCCAGGTACTGAGCAGATATACCCAAATTCTCCAGTGTAGCCAGGTTCTTTCTCAACTAATGACTTTTGTTGTTCTCATTTGTAAGTTGCTTTGAATAAAAGCTTCAGCTAAACGACTGAATGTAAATGTATGACAGGGTACCAATCTATCGTTGGGAACACTCACACACAAACTCACACTATATGGGGTAATTTAGAGCGTTCAAAGTCCCTTGAATCCACGTTTTTGGACTGTGGGTGGAAACCCACACAGAGGAAGAACAACTCTTTCTTTCTTTTATACACTCATTAATATTTTGTATATACTTTCCTTTGTTGTTTTTGTTCTGTAAGTCTCTTTTTTTCCACAATGAGGACTATATCCACAATGAGGACTAGGGCTTTGGAGTTTGCTTTGGTTCTTGTTCTGCTTTTGTCCTTTGTTTTGACCGTGTCAGCGGACCCGACATGAAGCCATGTATCCATCGTTTACACCCGAGATCAGTTACTGGCTCTTCGGAACACAGTGGTGCTACCCGACATGCGAGCTGACATCCCCCGCGAGCTGAGGAGGAAAACACACGGGTGCCGGGCCGGAGCTCTACATGGCGGTCGCTCCCCACCGACCCTGACACCTCTACTTCAGCCATTGTCTTCAACAACTTAAGCTATCACCCTCACATCCCTATCAGCACATCTTCCAGTTCACAGTCACCACCCACTGCTCCCAGAAACAGCATTCAGACACCTGGAACATCTGATCATTTTCCACCCCCATGCTCCAACTAGACCCTTTTAACGATCTAGGTGAGAAATTAGGCTGCATGTCCTGATGGCATCAGCTCCAGGGTTTTGAGGTGCTGTGCCGACCAGCTCAGTGGAATCGTTGAATGCATGTTCCAAATGAGCCTTAAGCTGGGACACGTTCCACAGCTGTGGAAAACCTTGTGCGGTGCCTAAGACTCCACATCCAAAGGACCTAAACAGCTACAGGCCTTTGGCACTGACGTCTCATCTGATGAAGACACTGGAGAAGCTGGTGCTTGTCCATCTCTGCCCACTGGTGAGGTCATCGATGGACCCTCTTCAGTTTGCCTACCAGCCTGGTGTTTGTGTGGATGATGCTGTCATCTACCTTCTTCACAGAACTCTTTTTCATCCGGAGAACCAGGGGAGCACCGTGAGAATAAATGTTCTTTGTTTTCTCCAGTACTTTCAACACCATCCAGCCTGGACCTCTAAGGGACAAGCTGGATTTTATCGGCGTGGACTCTCACAGCACTAATTATGGAATACCTCACACATCAACCACAATATGTGAGGGCACAGGACTGTTTCTGACTTAGTGGTCTGTAGTACTGAGGCCCCACAGGGAACCATCTTGGGGCTGTTCCTCTTCACCCTGTACACTGCAGACTTTAAGTACAGCTTACTAACCTGTCACTTTCAGAAGTTCTCTGATGACTCTGCTCTTGTCGGTCTCATCACAGATGATGATGTTTGGGAATACAGAAAGGTGATTCGGTACTTCGTGGACTGGTGCCTATGTAACTGCCTCCAGTTCAACACAGCAAAAACTAACGAGCTGGTGGTGGATTTTCATAGGTGCGGTCGCCCTCTCCCAGCATCTGTGAACATCCAGGGAATCAACTTTGACACGGTGGACTCTAATAAGTATCTGGGTTTTCACCTCAACACTAAACTGGACTGGTCAGACAACACCATTGCACTTTATAAAAAAAAGGACAGAGCAGGCTGTATCTGCTGTGGATATTAAGGTTGTTTGGGGTACGTGGGCCGCTCCTCAGGACCTTTTTTGACACTGTGGTGGCTTGGGCAGCAGCGTCACGACTGGACAAACTAATTAAGAAGGCCAGTTCTGTCCTAGGGAACCCTTAATCCCGGTGCAGATGGTGGGAGACAAGAGGATGCTAAACAGGCTAGCAACTCTTATGTACAATGAATCCCACCCATGTATGAGACTCTAGCAGCACTGGGAAGCATTTTCAGTGACAGGCTACATCATCTGAAGTGTGTTAGGGAGGTCCTTCATTCCTGCTGCAATTAGACTGCACAATCAGCACTGATGTCAGTAATCCCTACAAACCAAACTAAAAATAATACTGTGCAATAAATGTATCATTGATGGTGGACTGCATTTCAATCATCTGTGTGCAATAACTTTCTGCTGCCTAATCAGATATTAAACTGTATCATATGTGCAATATATGTTTCATTTTATTCTTCGGTTATATGTCTTGTATACTGGAAAATAGCTGGAAATTAGAATTTATTTTGTGTATATATACATTCAATTTTTTTGTTCCGTTTTTTTTTTTTTTTTTTTTTTTTAATCGCTAAATATTTTTCTCACCTATTTTTAATGTAACTTGATGCTGAGAATGTCAAATTCCCCATCGTGGGACAAATCTTATCTTATCTTAACATGAAAACTCCACCCAGATTGGGATTCGAACCTGGAACCCCCACCACTGAAAGGCGAACATGCCACCTTTATTATTTTGAATAATAAAGGTTTTTCACCAAAATGCTATAGACTTATGACAGTTAAACTATTAATCACTAAAGTTTAATTTAAAAAAAATGTGATCAGTGACAGCTTAAGCCTATAAAATAAATAGATGACGCGTTTATTTTGTTGCAAACAATGACATCTGCTGGATCGAAATGGGGTTTACGTGTATAACATTTGGCGTTCAACACAGAAATGAAATAGTCGTCTATGGGGTTGTGAACTGCAATACAGCAGCATTAACAATAGAAACCACGTTAAACCAGTAAGCAACATCCAGTAGAATTAATCAGTTTGTAACCGCGATATATCAGTATATATTTTCATATCATCAGCTGAAGCTGATACTGCCTCATGGCGTGGATGTCATTCCTCGAATGGAAAAACAGCATAGCACAATATTTTGATTATACTTTAATGTGTATTTGTTGGTCATAGAGAATCAAATGATTGACATACAGTACACACCATCAATTTAAAGCTTAAAGTAATGACGTCTGTAACAAAAGCCAATCAACGGCAGAACTATTGGTTCGGAGTTGTTAAGCCCCGCCCTCTGCAAGAGATAGCGAAGTCTCAAAAAGCTTTTTAGTGCCCTAGGAAGGGTATGAAACTGATCGTAAAGTTGTACGCTAGTGCACTCGTATCAGCAACAAGAAGTGTGATGTTGAGATAAGGATTGTGGCGCCTGCATTAAGGTTCGTTAACTAGCCGACAGAGAAATCGTTGTTTTTATTTTGTTGTATTGGTTTATATAATTGTTCTGGTACAAATTTTCTATATCGTATATTCGTTTTATATGCCATAAGGGTTTAATGTGCAGTAAACTGTAATGTACCTTTTTTTTATCAAATATGTAATGTTTACCTGGGATTTACTTTAAATGTTTAGCACACTGTTAACTGCTAATGACTTTAACTGCACATTACAAGCTCCACTAACGGATTGTTTTTAGGAAGTTCATTAAACACGTGAACATTAAACGTGAGCCTAAGCCGTGGTAAACTAAACCTGCTCATCTAAAGCAATAGTTTAATGTTCGTGCTTGCTACAATACAAAAAAATGCATCTTGCAAAACAAAATATAACGTTGAGCAACAATCCTGAAGCTAACCAGTAAACAATAAAAACAAGACTGTTTTATTGCCGTATTTAAACTTGTGACTTTGAAGTTGGCGGCACGGTGGCTTAGTGGTTAGCACATTCGCCCAGTGATAGTGTGCCCAGTGATAGATTGGCGCCCGAAACGCTCTCCCCTGGATGGGCATGGGGAACCTCCACCGCGACCCAAAGATTGGATAAAGCGGAAGCTGATGGATGGACTTTGAAGTTTGTATTTTCTCCTGGTCATGTCCCCGATTCAGGACCACATAACGTGTCTTGTTGGTATTTAATCATCAAATATGTTCTGCATTCAGCTCTTACTTTCTACTTACACTCATACACACATGCAATGTGTACCTCATGTCCATGTCCACTTCTTCAGGCTGTGTGTGGCCCCATGGTCCATGCGATGTTGTGTGGTGGCACTGTGTTGTTAGAATAATAAAACAGGTGATAATGTTAAGATATCTTTTGTGTTATAGATAATCATGGAGGAGAGCAATGAAAATGCTGTTGAAACAAAACGGAGTAAAACTCTAATAGTAAGGCATCTTCCTGTGGAACTCAACAGAGATGAGAAAGAGGACCTACTTAAATATTTTGGTGCTGCTTCTGTCCGTGTGCTTTCTGATAAAGGCCCGTTAGTAAGTACCAGTAAAAATATTATGACCTTATTTAATTGTCGGTTTCATTTGCATGTTTACAGTGTTATCAATACATTTAATTTAATAAGTTTCACCAATGACCATAGAACACAGCAATTATTACACTTGTTACTGATATTTACAGATGACAAGTTAACCTTAAATGAACCTTATATGGCAGTAACACTATTGTTATCAGATTTTTATTAATCCAACGTATTGCTTTCCCTTTCTTCTCCACCAAATTTCAAGCTTTTGACATGATTTTTACAGGATACTTCGGGCTCATTAGTAAGATGAGTGCATGTATACAGCTAAGGAATCGGTTGAACCGTTCCTGAGATATTCCAATTTTTTCCAAGTAAAATTTCCATTCACTTGACATTTTTTGCACCCTTGTAATGCAGCTAATTTTGGAGCTACAAAAACGAAATTTGAGTCGGAAATGGCCATTGCCAGACTGGTCTTGTGAAATTGCAGAGTAATTGCACTTTTTTTTTTTTAATGTATTTTTATATATATGTATTTATATATATACCCAGGATAGGGTGCCAATCTATCACTGGGCACACACTCACTCACACAGACACACTCTATACAGGGCAATTTTGAAGAATTCAATTGACTTGATCCATATTTTTGGACTGTGGGAGGAAACCCACGCGGACACGGGGAGAACATGGAAACTCCACCCAGATTGGTATTTGAACCTGAAATCCCAACTGTGGAGAGGAAACCACTAAACCATCTTGCCGCCCCTAAAATGTAATTATATATCTATAATCAATCATTCATCTAATGTCAAGTTCAAGTTAACATCACTAGATCTAGCATCCTGCCCCCAAACATGCAAGTAGGTGTCACACACTAAGACGGTGCTTCTCAAATAGTGGGGCGCTCCCCCCTGGGGGGGCACATAACAAGAAATCACAGAGCAAGTGATATTAAGTGTATTGAACAAACCCTCAAGAGACAACACGGAAAAATATTTAACAGGGATAACAGAGAGAAAGGCGGAGAGAGATGAAGATAAGTCAACCGAAAACTAAATGTCGAAGCGTATGTAGCGATTGGCTTCACTGTAACTAATGTGGGAGACGAAGAAAGACCGGTGTGTCTGCTGTGTCTTTAAATGTTGGCAGCGGACAGGGTGAAGCCAATTAAATGAAGGCGTCACTTAAAGACATTACACCTGATCACGCTGATAACCACTTGAGTTTTTTAATTGTAAACGTGACGCGTATATCCAGCAATCATAACGCTTTATGAAAGCTACTTTAGAAAAACTGTGCGCTGCAAAACGGGCGCGTTAGTTCAGACTTCTTCAAAAAAAAACAAAAAAAAAAAAACAGCACAAATTGTGGTATTCATTTTTGTTTTGTAGGTTAAAGTGTTAAAAATTGTGCTCCTGAATAAATGTTGCTAGTGAATTTTAATTAATTATTATTTATTGTTTTATTTAATTTAATTTTTTAGTATCAAATGCCAGTCAGTTCAAAAATGTTTCTAGTTTAAATAACGATTTTATTTGTTTCTGTTAACAAACTGAAAAACAAAGTAATTAAAATTATTCTGTTCTAAGTTGATCTATATTTCTTTCTTTTTTTGTTTTCTTTATTATTAATAAGGATACATTGTTATAAAAGAGGTGTACTTATAACAAATCATACTACAGTGGGCATGTAAAATACTTTATTTTATAATCTTTGTAGTAGTTTTTTTTTTTTTTCCCCCTTTTTTCCTTTTTGCTACTTGCTACGTTACCTTTTTTTAATTATTTTTTTAATTGCTATTCGTGCTGTCATTCGATGATGAACTAGACACTTATATTTTTATTTATTTATTTACTTATTTTTACCCATATTAAGCTGTCCTTGACAATATTTTGCTGTGAGCCAGAGTTCTTTTAGTTTTCAAGTGCCTTTCCATGCTATATGAAACTAACTATTCAGTGACACCTTGGCTTTCTTTACAGACCTGCCGTTTCTATAGATTATAATTCTCTCTGTCTTCTTCTGTGAATTCACTTTCTTGCCATGCACTTTGTCCTGCAGTACAATGTCTAAATCCTGCCTTAGAAGTTGCTGTTATTCAGTATTTTCCAACATTGCTTATAAACAATCAGAAGGTTTGTACATAAATGCTAAGACCCTTCACACATTGAAATATAAACCACAAGATTTTATTTATGTATAAAATGTAAATTAAATGAATGCAAGCAAATGTTTTTTTTTACTTTGAGGACATTTGTATGCATGTTTTACATATGCACAATGCAATTATTATTACAGATTGTTATTCTTAAATTTTTCAATTCTTATTTTATAGAAACACACTGCTTTTGCCACATTTTCCAGTGAAAGGTTAGCCTCAAAGGTAAACTTTAATTATATTACTGTATTTTATTAAATGTGTATAATGCCGTATTTTTAGATTTCTGAAGTATTAGAACTACCTCTTAAGGAATTGTCTCCATTGCTTTGAAAGATAATTGTGACAGTTAGAAACAATAAGGACCGGTGACAGATCTCAATCACAGGAACGTGTTATAATTACAAAATGCAGTGCAGCATGGTCTCATTCACCGATGTTACTTTTCTGTAGCTGCTATGATCACTCCCTCTGCTTTATGTCGTTCTCAAGCATATTAAGGCTGCGTCAGTTTAGCTTTCTGGGTCAAAATTGTAATTTAAACAATAAATTCTAAATCATACCAGAAAACTCTAAATGAAAATTTTAGACAACCTTGGAAACTCAAACTGCTGTTCTTGTACCCTGTAGGCACTAAAAAGACTGCATCAGCTAAGAATTCTGGGTCACACTCTTGTTGTTGAGTTTGCAAAAGATCAAGATAATGTTGTGTTGAAGAGTCCAAAAGTTGTAGACAGGTGGGTATATTAATGCTGATGTTTGAGATAAAAAAGACTTATCTTACTTAATGTAGTGTGTAAGTATAAATATAGGTGGATGGTCTATGATAGTGGATTAATAAACAATGTTGGAAGTTTTTGTCTTATGTGTCTATGCAGCTCCTTAGGATTTTATGGTTCATTCCATTTCGGATTTATCTAATTATTGAGTAACACACTAAGTCAACACAAGACTTGTTTGCAGGAAAAGAGTTTCACACAAGGCTTTTAACTTGTCATCTTCATAGTTTAGGTTTGAACGCACACCTTGTGTGTAGGTATATTCAATTGTTTTGAGGCTTGAGTATAGCACACCTAACATTAGGCAACAAAAGCAACTTTCACTTATTGGGTATTCAGTAGCCAAGAGCACAAGGCTCCTACGATCGAGATTGCATTTGTTTAAAAGGCTACAGGGAGTAAAAAAACTGTAGCTGCAGTAAATGCACAAATATGTTAATGCTTGGTTCATTTAAAAATTAATTAGAGGCATCAACACCAATTTTTTTTGCAGCACAAATAAATCTACATAAGCACAATTTCACAATATGTAGGGTATGTATCACCATTTAAACACATTTATGTAAGCACAGTTATCCACTCATAAATTGGTCTTTATCATGATGTTTACAGTGTTTAAAGGATGCCTTTAGATCCAACATCAAAATGTATCCGTGATATAAGTAAGCGTTAAGATTCTGCAAGTGTTTAGCAGTGACAGCTTGGCAGGTCGTTGACTTAACTACTTTTGTCTTGGGTACAATAATTTCTGATATTTTAATGATGTTATTAAAAAGTCCTTCCTAAATTGTCAAAGTGATGTGTTGTAACCTGTGGCAAAAATTATACTGTCAGTCTTAAGGCTTTTATGTATCATAACTGTCAATTAAAAGTGATTCACCAATGGACAGCGTTTGCAGCAGACATGTCAGATATTTTTTATATTGCCTGTTTTGTAGCATGTTTGAAGTAGAATAACGTGGAAGGATGAAAATGTTCTAACTGTGAAAATTAAAAGTTTAGTTTTGTGCTAACGAAAGAACACTTCTCTCCAATAGTGACATGTTTCTATGTCTGAAGTTTGGTCTTAATGAAATGACACTTAAATTGTATCATTCTATTTCTTTTTAACTTTTTGTTTTAGATTTGATAACCAAGATAATGAAGGGAAAAAAGAACCAAAAAACCTTCCTTTAATTGATAATGGCATTGCACCTCATCTTGGGTAAGAGAACTGTGAAATATTCTTGCACTAAAAAAACACCATCACTTTCAAATAGTAAAATAACAGTAGATCATTTGTTAAAATGTGAATGTGTTTTTCTTAGAACTAATATGAATACATTCACTGGGGCAGCCATTTTTTCACAAATACTTTTATTTATTTTTTTAATCTGGTGTTTTAAGTAAAAGTAAAACTAGTAAAAAAATATTGGTAGTTATAAACTAATCACTCTGGAGCCAGACTATGTATGTTACAGAAGCCCAAAAAATGACAAACATAATGGTGAGCAAACGTGCTTCACATTGTAACTTAAGGAGCACAATCATTTATTTTGACGATTCATGCACACCACTCTTGTGCATTCCTGCTTATATGAGTGAATCACAAACAGTACTGCTGGATTTTCTTATTTTTAATTTTTGTCTTTACTCCATGTGCATTTACCCTATTTCTTCACCTTGTTGATGTAATATCAGAGTGGCTTATTTTTTTTTCTGCACAGTTTGTGTTAATCCTCAAATCTTTCATCAGAACTCAGGATGCCTATTGGATTTTTGTTATCGAACATTTTTGATTGATGGATTATTGAACATACACATACCAGCACATCACTACCACATCTGTGTTGAGAATCATCCACTCCCCAAATACACATTGTGTTCTGTAAGAGACTAGTGACTTAGAGGACAGAATAAAAGTGCACAAAGTATGCAGAGAGAGAGCTACAGTCTGTATTTGTATTTTGCACCTACAAACTAAATCTAACAAAATGGACAATTAGTGTAAAAACCAAGAGGCATAACTTATAATGTTGCCAGTGACTGTATAAATAAACAAGCATCAAAATATAAGCTTGGCTGCAGCTATGCACTGGCTCTGTGTTTTTTTTTTTTTACCGAGGATGGCAATCAAGGTCTTTTCTGTGTGAAGTTTGCATGTTTTCCTTATCTGCATATTTTCTTCTGCAGTCTGAAAACATGTACATTGTTTGAGCTCGCAGTGTAAAAATGTGTGATAAATTACTATTTGGGTGTCCTGTGATTGCTTTGCTTATTGCTCAGCCAACATAAGATCAGTGTCTGACCTCTTAATTAACGTAATGAATAGTTAATTTTGCAGTGTACATACTCTGCTGCTCTTTGTCTCAGTATGTGGGTGTGTGTATTTCTGCTTTTTAAGTCTATGTACTGTATATGAAATTCACCGTTGCATCAGTGACTATCAGCAACCATACTCTCCAACTTACAAAGTGTGTGTGTGGGGGGGTATGTGTGCATGTGTGTGCTTGTGTTGCTGTCAGCAACATGTCCAGTTGTTCTTGGGTGTGACGCTGACAGGCCGTCTGCTCATGCCATTTGGTAGCACCAGGTGGCATTTGATAAAGAGGCTTGGGGCAAAGGTATAATTTCAGCAAGAGTAACAGTCACCTCACCTTCAATCACAGTCACATCTCAAAAGTTTATTAATTTATTTATCATGCTTTTTATTTTTTAGGTTTGTGTCCTATTTTTATTGTTTCCTGCTTTATAACTTGACTTGACCGTTAGGAAAAAATGCAAGTTTTAAAGTAATTTTAAATTGCTTGCTTATGTGACCTTTCAAAAAATATGAAAAGACCATGTTAATGTAACTGAGAAACTAATTTGAAAAAAAAAAAGTTTCACTGTGGATCAGTAATTATTGTAACTCATTTATGTTCACTATAATATTAGAATATATGCTGTATAATAGCAATAATTAAACAGTTAAATGCCTTTAATGTAATATTTGTTACCTGATTCCCTTGATTTGTGTTTATGTTCTATACTATAATTAACTTAAAAGTGTCATGTGTTTCATTTGTTTTTAGGTACGAAAAGGCATTGTACTCTCAGTGTGATGATTAAGCTGACACCTTATGTTATGTTGTTAATTGTTCACATGTACTTTATTTTAAGTACCGATCAGCACTTCCTTACCCTTTTCTCTTCTTCTTGTCTAGCAGTGCCTCTTAATCAGATTGTGTTTCTTCCCTGTACAGGCTGAAATTCCAACCAATTCCAACCCTAAAATATTTTTACCCTCCCCCATCGAGTGCAATTGTGACAAATATCACACACACACTCCTCAGTGTCCCAAAGTTTTATGTGCAGGTAAGTGCTGATTATTTTTGTCTATGTCAAATGGGTGTAGAAATACCTAAACATATTTGCTTTTAGTTTCTAAGAAGTGTAAGAATTTTAAGATAAAATTTTACAGTTCTGACAAACATATTGAGTAAAACTGTAGAACGTGCTTTATTAGACTGGTTTGTTAAAGAATATATCTCTACAGTAATGTACATTATAGCATTGAGCAGGAATAGCCTACATGATTCAGGCTTCAGCATTTGGTAGTCAGCATTAACCACAACAATATTAAGTAGGTTCCCGCATGCCGAGTTACTTGCAACAGTACATTACCCAATTAAAGCAAATGTAGGATAAGGGCCTGCTCCATTCCCAACATGGGCTGTTGGCTATGTTGGCAGCGCATGAGCTGAATCGTCAATCTTCTGATCAATGATCCAGTACATTAACTACTAAGCCACTGCTGTTCCTATAGTAATGTGTAATTTAGGTCATGTAGCATAGTATCATAAGTGGTTGATTCTGGCAAAATTATGTCTGCATTAAGCAAATTTCAAAATAAGTTTTAATAGGACATGATAAGTTGTTTACAGAAAAGCTTCATTAGAAAATTTTATCTGTGCTAAATGCTTGAAACTAAAATTAAGCAGAATTCTAGCTGGGCACAATTGACTTGCTTTTGTCCTGAGCAAGGCAAAATGTATTTTTAAATGTTTGTAGCCTGCCACTTAACTTACAAATAATATTTTCTTTCTGTTACCCAAGTTATTAATGAAATATGCTTTAAGTTTTTTGTTATTTAAGTAAACAACTTCCAATATGCATGTGTCATAAGTTATATTTCTTCCTTCAGGAAAGCCATTAACAGCTCGATAATTGTTTGTATGTGCTATTATTTACCACTGAATTGTAATGTACAGCCATTTGGGATTTTTGTTATGAACATTAGCCCTGCACCGCACAATGTAAAGTCTGCACTGAAAAATGAATTACACCTGCAGTCCTTCTTCTGCCCTCATGGGGCTGCTAGCACACTTGTGAGGCCATTTTCAAATCCAATCCAATCTTGGCTGCATATGGTGCCTAGGTCCCAATTATTGTCTGTAAGGCACATAACAGCAGGTGTATAAAGGCAAATACAAATGAACACACATTCTCTCGCTCTCTCTCTCTCTCACATGCGCACACACACATTCTCTGTCTGCTGCTTTTTGATTCTAATGATAGTTTGAATTCACTACAATGCAGGTACTTCACCTGATGAATAAGATGAACCTGCCATGCCCATTTGGACACTTAACTCCTTGTCCTCCGACAGTAAGCTATCAGACTTGCATCATTATTATTCCTATATTTTGGTATTATTTATAAAATCTATATTTTTATAAGTATTTATTTGATTTTTATTTATCTTAAGGTTTAATTTTGTAGTAAATTGCACTAATTTTGTATTACAACTTTTTGTATTATTTGTATAAGATTCATGGATCTCTTGCTTGAATAGCGGCATCTTCTGAACTGTAAACATCTTCTGATGTGCAGTAATAGATATCAGCTGTCCTTGTACTAGACATCTTGTGAACTAGATGAAAGAACAATAATTATATCATTATAATGGCACAATTCAAGTTATGGGATATATTAGACAGCAGGTAAACTGTCCTGTATTAAAGCAGATCTGGTGGAAGGAAGCGAGAAATATGGGCGAGTGTAATGATGTAAGTAACTTTGACAAGTACTAAATTTTGATGGCTAGATGACTGGGTCAGTGCATCTCTAAAATGGCAGGTGTTGTAGGGTGTTCCCAGTATGCTGTGTTCAGGACTGACCTAAAAATAGCACAAGGAAGGACAATCAGAGAACGGGAAACAGAGTCATGGGTGGCCAAGGCTCAGTGATGCTTGTAGGGAGTTAATTTATTTTGTCTGGACTGACCCCACATAGGAAATAGCACATATTGCTCGGAAACTTAATGCTTTTATAAAAAAAAATAAAATAAAAAGATTTTGTTGTGCCAGAATTAACAGCTAATTGTGGCTTGCTTTATATGGGACTGTACACTATTGTTTAGTAATATTTTTAGGAAGTTGAATGTTATTTCAGATACATATTCCAGATACCAGAGCATACCTTTTGGAGATCTGGTGAGGTCCATTCCTTGGTTGGTCAGGATTGTGTTTGTGTATTAGGGGACCTACAATGCAAGCTGAATTTAAAGTGGCTAAAATATTTCAGACTATTAAGAGTGCTGAAGTGTGGTTTTGAAACATTTCTGTTTTTCAGTTTGAAATGATTCATGGTCTGTTGCCTTCAACGGTGCCCTTTCCCCCTACTTTGCCTCCTGAGAATCCCCCACTGCCTAAGGGTGACAGTGACGAAGATGAGGAGTCAGAGTATGAGAGTGGTGATGATGAAGATAAAGAGAGGTCAGAAAAACTGGGGCTAGATAAGTCTCTTCAGTTTTGCAGTATACTTTAAATAATGGCATTGTTACTGAGTAATTTATGATTTATGTTTTTACCTTTTTTTTTGTCAAATTCATGATCTTAAAAACTTGGCTTAAATATGCTTGTGTTACGCCATCCATAAGATCCTTAAGACTCTCTATGATCAAATTCAGATCGAAGACACTTTAGTTGTCGTTTATTAATTATAATTGCAGGCAAATCCATGCAGCAAATAATTTAATTCCCCCTTTTTTCCCCCTGCAAAATTGTTTACTTTTAGTGATGTACTGCCATATGCACTATAACATTCATTCATTCATTATCTCCCGCTTATCCTCTATTAGGGTCGCGGTGGGGTTCCCCATGCCCATCCAGGGGAGAACGTCTCGGGCGCTGGGCAGATAGACCCAGGACAGGGCGCCAATCCATCGCCGGGCACACACTCACTCACACAGACACACTCTATAGGGGGCAATTTTTTTGAGAATTTAATTAACTTGATCCATGTTTTTGGACTGTGGGAGGAAACCGGAGAACCTGGAGGAAACCCACGCAGACACGGGGAGAACATGGAAACTCCACCCAGATGGGGATTCGAACCGGGAATCCCTAGCGCTGAGAGGCGAACGTGCTAACCACTAAGCCACCGTGCCGCCCCATGCACTATAACAAAAAAAAAACATAATGAATAAGAACAACAAAAAATGTTTTCCCTTGTTATTATGACCCATAATAAGACCCATTTCTCTGTAAAATTGTAAAATGTGTTTGTTTTTATGACAGCTGAGAAGTTTCTGGCTTGAATGCTTGTTTATCTGTGTCCCATATTTATTACTTTCAAAGTGGATTTAAATGTTTAACTGATAAAAATTCACCATGACCTCACATCAATCCCATTTGTTTAAATTATTTACCTTAAGAAAACCTTAAGGTAGTTACTTCATACAAAGGAAACCATTAACCATTATTTTAGATAGTTCAATTTTAGCAGCAACATAAAACTCCCATATTGTGTACATTCTGCCTAGTCAGGTCTACTAATAATCCCAAATGTCAGTTATATTAATCTATGTAAATTAACAGTCAGTTTGACTTTGTGTCCACTGTGCATTTAGAAAATATTAGTCTGAAAAATTATTATACACAATAATATGAGAAACAGCCTCATTAGTATGAGAGCCTTGTTTTATATTCATGTACCATTAAAAGAAAAAAAGCCTTGTCTAGGATCCATTCAGGCATAGCATATTTAAACACTGTTTTTTTTATTCTCAACTTCTTGTTTTTACCTCTGGTTCAAACAACATGAATGTTTAATCGGTTTCTGTCACCCTGCTGCTACCTTTCAAACAGGATGATTAGGCTGATGGGGCTCGTTAACCAGCAGTGCAAAAGACCTCTCAGATCAAAGACGGCGTCCACGAGGAAGAAACCTAAACTGAAAGAGTTTCTGTTCACCCCAAAACCTATTTCTCACAGGTACTACAGTCATATTAACAAACGCTGTTATTTTAACAAATATGGTTGTAATGGTTCCTGAGACAATTAGAAGAATGAGTATTTACTTTCACAATCAGTTTCACCAAATTTGCTTATCATTAAAACTAAAATATTATATACTAGCTTAGATCGTGTCTGAAATATTTATATTTTTAGAACTCTACTGTGGTTACTTAACCATTTACACATTAAAATGGTGACATTAGAATTGCATATAGCTAATCGTGTGCGTGCGTATATATGTTGCCAAATGTCATTTATTTATTTTTATAATGCAGTAAGGGAACTGCATGACCACTCAAATTCAATTGTAAAGAAAAGCAGCCCAATAATTTTATCGTTATAATGAATGTGCAGCTTTTTTGTATGCACATATTACTGTTTATATATAACATATAACTGACCACATGGTAACATGATTGTTTTTAATATGCTTGTTTTGCATTTTAAATATAGCAGTACTAATAACTTACTGACAGGAGCTGACTAGAGCAAGTTTCACTTTAAATGATAACCATGTAATTGATGCTCCACTAGCACCTCTGGGCCAGCCTTGCAGCCATCTGATGTGTTTGAACAGCCACTCTCACTGGGACCCAAAAAGATTGAACTTCACATACCAGCTGAGACACCCACCAGGGTACAGGAAATAATACCCAATGAGAAGGCACACAATTCTCTGACAGAATCCAAATCAGGTACTAAGCTAAGTTAGTTATTTTTTTTTTTCTTATTCTCTTAAGTTCTTTATAAAGCTCAAATGGGTATATCATTATCTTAAAAAAAAAATTATTATACGCTATTTTTAAACTGAGAGATACTTGTTGGGTTAAAACCATGTGCATTATTAAATGTCATTACGTTCCTCAATGTGTATGTTTTATATACACACACACGTGTATGCCATAGCCAGTTGTATAAGGTAAACTTTTTTTTTATTGTTTTGGACAGATAAGTAGCATTATTTGTACAGAAGAGGATAAGGCCCAATATGATTTGGATCAAAAGCTAGAGGGAAAAGCTAGCTGCCGTTTGAAAAACGGGGACTTTATCACTGTACTCCCTATTCTCCTATGCACACACACATACTGACACTAAGTCTGTATGACATGTTTCTGGAGGATTTGTACTGGACCACTGCTCTTCATAATTTCTCTGCATTTTTTTTTTTTTTTCTGTTTTTGTTGCTTACGGCAACCCGTAGTGTCTGACAGCACATATCGCACAGCATGATCTTGCACACACATACTGTTCTCACCCTGAGATTCTTACACACTCAAACGGTGCTTGTTTTACTAAGCTTGGCTTTTTTCTGTCACTTTTATTTAAATTTTTTTGCTGTTTTTTTTATAACATGACTGGTTCAGTTTAAAATATCAAACTGAATAAATTTAAGCATGAACCATGGAATCAACAAGGTTTTGATATATGCAATTTTCACTTTTAACATTTAAAGTAACATATTTCCTCAAAATATAAACTTACAAAATGTATTAGTTGTGTGCGTCTGGCTACAAAAAGACTAAGTAAATTAGACTAAATCTCCCAGTCAGTTAGGCCATAGGGAAAAACAAAACGCCCAAATAAAATGAGTGTTTCCCTGCCAATAGGTTTGCATGAACGCAGGACATGAGCAGGTGTAATTTGTCAGAAAGTAGTGTCATGAAATGCCAGTAAATAAATAAACCCTATACCATTATGGAGCCCTCACCAGCCACAGTTTTCTGTGTACATGCTGAATCCAAGGCTCCTTGGGGATTTCTTCACACATGGATCCTTCCATCTGCACAAAACAGTTGGAAACACAACTTGTCAGACAAGGCTACTTGAATTCACGGACTGTTGCTGAGTCTAAACGAGGCACATAGATTTGTGTTGTGCATTCATTATGGATACTCAAGTTGTATATCTGCTCCCAAAGTCCATATCCTAAAGGAAACATTGCACAGTCCTTATACTGATGTTTGTAAGAGCCACAATACTGAATTCACAAGTTAATTAAGGCAATGTTGTACACCTTGTTGTACATGAAATGAAATGAAAAGTTTTTTTACCAGTCACATTGCTGTCAAGTTCTAGGTTATGTAATTATAGTACACCCTTTAAAAGGTTGTAAATAAAATTTCTGAATTAGTTTTTACTTCAGAATTACTATAATTTTATATGATGAGGTCCAATTTTTTAAAGTTTTAACTGTGACAACGTTTTGTTTTCAAGGTGAACACAGCTCTTTCTTTTTTTTATTATTATTATTATTATTATTTTTTAAATATATATATATATATATTAGTCCTGAAGTACAAAATCAGTGATGTGCATAGGTTTCACTGAAACAAGATCAGTAGACATGGCAAAATCTATAACCTAAAAAAAAAGATTTAATTTTATTAGAAGAAAATGTAGTAAAAAGTGTCTGTTTTGACTTAAAACATAAACATGGCTTCACATAATAAAGGAATAATAAAGAAGTGACACAAACAATAGGGTAAATGTGTCTGCCTTTGTGTTGTAATTGCTTGTTTGTTTTTCTTTCTAGACTCAGCAGAGCAAGAAGAAAGAAAGTCAGGCTTCGGGAAGATGTACCCAAGTACACAGAACTACATAGAGGAGGAGAGTGATGAGCAAAATGAAATCCCTTCTGAATTCATTTCCAGAAGAGACCTGGAGAAGGGCCGACTCTCCCGAGATGGTATTAGTCATCACCATATCAGTAGATTTTTGCTCAGCATACACTATATTGCAAAAAGTTTTTGCTCACCTATTTAAATTATTGAATTCTGATCTATGAATCACTAACATGGTCACATGTTTATAAATCCAATGACCTAGGCATGTGGAATGATTCTACAAATTAATGAACTTGGTCATGCTTAGTGAATTTCAGCAAGGTACTGTGATGGCATGCCACCTGTGCAACAAGTCAAGTTGTAGAATTTCCTCACTACTAAATATCCACAGTCAACTGGAAATGACTTACCACCTTGGCCACGAAATAGTAGGTCACATAAAATGACACCGTGAATCAGCAAATTTCAGCAAGACCTTCTTGTCTAACATTATTGTCTGACCTCTGTTTGCAAGAATGGTAAAAAAAAATCTCTTAAATGCTTCTAACACATGTGAAAAGCTTTTCCATAAAAGATAAAACTGCTATAGCTCCAAAGGGTGGGCTGACATCATATTAAACCTTATGGAACACAAGTTTATGTGTGTGATGGCAGATGAACAAATACTTTCAATGTTGTTTTTTACAACTAAAATGTCAGTCAATGCTGTGTTTTGTATTCTCACTATTACATAAAACCTTTTATGCCAACTAATAAATTAAGGTTATAGTCATTGGTTATGCATCTATCAGACTATATATTAATCAGCACTTACTTTGCTGTTAACTACTTTCAGTTTATTACCTTGTTTTGGTCATATGTATGAAGCAGGGTAAATGTCATGATTAAAAATGACCTAAGAACTGTTATTACATCAAAGTTCAATTAATTAAAACACTTCTCACCTACACTGTTGCCATTGAACTTAGTAATCTAAAACTGTTATGCTGCCTTTTAACTTTTTGGCTCTGATATTTAGTTTTAAAGCGTGTTTGGATAAGTGTTGTAAAATAGACCACTGATGTGCATTATTCCTTTTATCCATGTTATGCCCATATTTGATATACTGGGTCTAACCATGAACAAAAATGAATTGGGTTGATAAAACATCAATAATGTTCTGTAGACCCTGTTGAGTCTACAGTAATACTGATATTGTTACATGCAAACATGTGCTAATACACTTCTGTTAGCTGCCAGTGAGCTCCACCAAAGTCTATAATGGTTGTATCAATTTGTCCAACTGCTTCAGAGATGACAACGAAAATATCAAAAGACTAATGTAATCCTAAGACAAAGCTCTTTCATGTAACAAAATTAGTATTACAACCCTTAAACAATTAAAATTCAGGCATAATGAGACAAATGTTTCCAGAAGAAAACCCATCTAGTTCTGAACAGATTGTACTAAATTCATAATTATTAATTTTACAATTTTGTCGCATTGATTATATCATATTTTATAAACCATTGATTTAAGTGGTGGTTAATATAACTTGCTTAATGTGTTGTATGATGATGCATGACAGAGATAAAGAAGATGTCTGTATTTAAGAATTATGAGCCTGGGGAGTCAACATGCAGGCTTTATGTTAAAAACATTGCCAAACAAGTGGAGGAAAAGGTAAGCATAAAAAAGAAAAAAATCACTTTCTCACTGCATTCTCACTTCTCAATTATATCCCAAATATTTGCAAACTAACAAGCAGATTGACTTTTTTTTTTTTTTTTGTCAGGATCTGAGGTACATCTATGGCAGGTATATTGACCTGTCATCGGAGCAAGACAGAAACATGTAAGCTTCTTTTAATTATTAGACTCCATATATTTACTATCAAACCAGAGACAGTAACATGGCACAAAACTTAGCTTGCAAATATGCAGCATTGGTGCCTTGGGGAGCTGAAAAATACACATAAATATGACTTTCAAGTTCAGTTTATTTATTTTGTGCTTAAATAAAATTAGTAGTTTTATAAGCCTGTACTCCTAAAGAACAAGCCAGTGACTATGGCAAAAATAAACTGAGGTGTATGTTTGTTTATATAAGAAGAAAGCTTGTGAGGGCTGAGATAGCCTTTGAGAAGAATGTAACTCACCTAGTGCCAGCTGCCCTTTGTAAAGAATGATGAGATGGTACACCTGGCATACTTTACCCTTGTATACCCACATTACCTCATAGGCAGTACCCCCCTTACCCTGGAACTATACCAATCATTAAATATGCATTGCATTTATATTGAAAAATGTAGTTGAGGTTTATATGGCATTTATAATTACTCACATCAAAAAGTTTAAATTGCACAGATTATAGAGGATAACACAAGGTTTACAGGTAAATTGAGTTTTTAATAAAAACAAAATAATAAAGTAGTTAGAACAAAAATAAAAAATAAAATAAAATACCTTTATTTGACAAATTTGTTCTGTTTGATATTTTGAACTTAATTCTCCATTTACTCTCCTAAAAAAATTTAGGAATCCCCTGATGCATTATTTTAAATATAAAACACTTATGTTTTGTAAATTGCTGCCTTGATCCTAGATTGTGTCAGAGCCTTCAAGTAAACCAATGCTTAATTATTAACCTAGGTTTTTTATGTTTTATGTCACAAATATGCGTAGTATTTTAGTTTGTTTAAAACTGAACACAGTTGTTTTTTATTTAGATGATGAACCATTCACAGAGCAGAGTTTTATTCATTTTTAATAATTAGGCACTACTCTCACAAGTTTCTTCCAGTGTCATAAATTCTTTCATGTGTTGGTGCCAAAGGCATGGTTTAAATAACACTCCAACTGAAATTTAAAAATAAATAAATAAATACTTTTCAAAGTCATTAAATGAATATTAACTTACCAATCCCAGTGACTGTTTTTTATTTGGTGAGAAGGGGTCTAAAACTTATTTGCTATCCCTTGGAAAGAAAAATGTTTCATATGAGGGATAATCAGAAAGAGAAAAAAAAACACATGGCAGATTAAACTACACTGACTTTCCTTAAGAAAACATTAATTACATTATATTTTAGTCAGTGTGGTATAATTTTAGGATCTAGTCATCATTAAAATAAAATAATGTAAAATGTTTTTTAAAAAAAATACACTTTAATATGCCATGCTGTTTTACCACCTTGATACACATTTTATAGAACAAATTTTCGAGAATATCATATATTTATCAAGGATATCACATAATAAATTATATTATTTAACTTTAAGAATAAAATGTAAACGATATTAAAGATATCAAGCCCTGATTCCTGAGAATAAGATAATATTTTTAGTCTGTGATTAAAAGGTTACACTTACAAGTGTAAGTGATTGTAGGGTTTTCTTTTGTCTGTTGGACATGTCTAGGTTTGATATTGTTTTGATGAAAGAGGGAAGAATGAAAGGTCAAGCCTTCATAGGGCTCCCTACTGAGAAAAGTGCAGAGAAGGCCTTGAGGGACACAAATGGATATGTCTTGCACGACAAGCCCCTAGTGGTTGTATCCTTTGCTTGCTTATTTCATTCACCTCTACTTTTCTGCAGCATGAAAATGTCAGTTGATCAGTGGCTGTTGATTTTTTGACACATACTCCTGCCTGCTGCAGTTTTTACATTATTTTTTTATTTCAGGTTATAATATATTGACTGTGAAGTTTGAATGTCAATCGTATCTATGATGAATGATGCATTTTTTTTAACTGTTAGGGTTTGCTATTAACTCTAGCAACATGTGTTTGGAGAACATTTTTGGTTTATACTTAATTCAAAACTAAGCAATTTGCTCGTTCTGCAAGACCAAAGGACACAGCAAATTCAAAGACTGGAGCCAAAAAGCGCTAACCAGGTAAGTAAGAAGTAATACATGGTTTTATTAGTTGTAATAAAATAGAAATGTACCAGGATGTTGCACTATTTCTGCTTCCAGATTAGTATAAAATTGCAAAATACTTTTTAGTCTTATAGGGTCTTTAGAACTCCATTATGTGTTGGCATCAGTGTCAATGACTGGAACTAACAAGATGCAGATATTTTTTTAAATTGCACGAATAACAGTTGAATTTCATTCAACAGAATAACAAAAATATTTACTTTAGCATTCTGAACTTTTCTGTAACGGAGGAGATTAAGACACACATGACACAGAACCTTTTTAACTTTTAATCCTAATGTAAGTTTAGCCTTTTTTAATAGCAGTGTGCTTTGTTTATATTTCTTCAGGATGGTGTGAATTGGCTCCACACCTCCTCACAAGTCATAGGTTAGCCGCTACAACTGCGGTCAAGTCGTCCATGCTTTAGTGATTCTCAGTCAAACCATTCACCCCTGACTTTTTGACACTTACATGTAAGACTTTTATAGTCCATGATAGCACTGACCTCTGCTAAAGCAGATGGTGCATTTCACAGGAGATAAACAAAGCACAGCTACGGTACTTGTTTATTTTTGTCATTAACTTCAAATATTGGTAACAATTCCTATGAATCAAGTATTCATAATTAATTTTAAGTGCATTTATAAAGTATTCATAATGCTTTATAACATTTGTCATAAGCCTTTGTTAATGTACATAAATGTTTTAATGGCGTGTTCTTATAACACATTGACACATTTATTACATATTTTGACTGCTCATCAACTTATAGAGACCAGCAACATAAAGCCATATAACATTTGTATTTAACCTGCACTTTTTCTGAAAACAACTAAGTGCTCTCTTTACAGGCATACAGTAAAGTGTTGTAATTAATTAATACTTTGAAAGAGACTGCATACATATTAGTAAATAATGACTTATAAAAGTTTATAAATGCTCTTTACAGAGAAAGTGTAATCCTCTTGTTTTAAGTAAGAATGTCTAAACATCCAACAAATTTACAAGTTTGTAATATGAATAAATTCATATTACAATGCATTGTTACTTTGTGTTATACAACCTCATGTCAGGAAATGCACTTGTTAAACAAAATGTTATAAGGCTTTGTCACTGGTCTCTACAACAAGTTAATGAAGAGTTAATAATTGATTTATAATACATTGTCACTTTGTGTTATAAAGCCTTATGGCATGTTCTAACAATTTGCATGTGGTTATGTACATCTATGCACATTAGCAAAGGTTTATGACTGTTTTTAAAAAGCATACTAGACACTTTATAAAGCTTTACAAATGTGTTAATATGAATACTTGATTTATGTAAAGTGTTACCGAAATATTTAATGAGTTTATAAGCATGTTTATATTGACAACATTACTTAAAAGTTATGTTTTATTTTATTTATTTATTTTTTTGGGTACAAATGTGAGAATCAGTAAATATCCCATTATACAGGTTTAACTCATGAAATCATGTTTGTCTATCTTGTCTAAAAGTCATACATTTTTTTTTTTTACTGTTTTTTTTTTTTTTAAGGATGTTAATAATAATAATAATAATAATAATAATAATAATAATAATAATAATACATGCTTTGTGTAACATGCCCTATAAAAATTTTAATTTATTTATTGCATATTTATTTTCCAAGCAACACTTTCAAGTATGGACTGCTCCACTTGAAGCTTAATAACAGCATTATTAAGCAAGTAGATAAATGCTCAGCTTTGCAGGATTGAGTTTTTTTTTGTGCATTTTTAATATGATCAAATGTGTTTAAACAAAGACTATATTAAATGCATCACATACACAGAAGTTAGTAGAATGGCTGTCTATCCTTACTGTTAATTTAAGGATGTTCCAAACCAGGTTACATGAGGTACAAGTTGTTTTTGGTTAAATACTGCATGTTGTTCTATAGTACTTTTTCTTGTGTGGCTTAAAATCCTGTTGAGGGTAAATCAGCTTTTTATTTTTGTTAAAGATGGTGTCCCATTACACAAATTACTCATGGACCTACAGCACGATGTTGTATCCTTATGTGTGCATATCCTTTAAAAATGCAATTCAATTTAGTATTTATTTTTAATAATCCTGTTGAAATACAGAATTCAGATCTAAGATTTTGTGAACATTCTCATAGTTGCTAATACATGATGTTTTTTCTTTGCAGTTGCTGTGTTGAATTTTCTGTAGTTTCACATGAAGACCTGATTGACTTGTAAAATTTTGTAAAGCATTGCATTACATATCAATAATAATAAAACTATTACATATAGTTGTTGTTCTTTGTCATATTTTTTTCTGCATATACAAATATTAAGTTAAAAACCTTTAAGTCTGGTAGATTTAATTCATTAGGTATACTGATATTTAAGAGTTTTAACATTAAAATCAAAGTACCATTTGTGGATTCACAGAGTTCTAGACATACAGACTTGGAAAAATTTGTTGGTAACCTTCGGTTAATAAAAGAAAAACAGAAATAATTTGAGTCTGACAAAAGTAATAATAAATAAAAATGCTATGAAAATTAACCAATGAAAGTCAGACATTGATTTTCAACCGTGCTTCAACGGAATGATTAAAAAAAAAAAAAAAAAAAACTCAAGAAACAGGTCTGGACAGAAATTATGGTATCCTTAAATTAGTATTTTGTTGCACAATTTTTTGAGGTAGCCCCTGCAATCAAACGATTCCTGTAACTGTCACTGAGACTGCAACTCTCAGCAGGTATTTTGGTCCACTCGTCATGAGCAAACTGCTCCAGTTGTCTCAGGTTTGAAAGGTGTCTTTTCCAGACGGCATGTTTCAGCTTCTGATGCTTAATAGGATTTAGGTCAGGGCTCATAGAAGGCCACTTTAGAATAGTCCAATGTTTTCCTCTTAGCCATCCTTTTTTTTTATTATTTTTGGGTCATTATCCTGTTGCAAGACACATGACCTGAGACCAAACTTTCTGACACCTGGCAGCAGATTTCTCTCTAGAATCCCTTTATATTCTTGAGATTTCATTGTAACCTGCAGTTTAAAGATACCCTGTGCTAGATGAGGCAAAGCATTAAGCGCAGCAAAGGGACAGTGTTATTTCTTAATATACTACATTTTTTCTTTCTGTTAACATAGAGCTGATGTGCCTTGGCAAACTTTCATATTTGTTTCATCTGTCTATGGGACATTCTCCCAGAAGGCTTGGGGCTCGTCTACATGTAGTTTGGCAAATTCCAGTCTGGCTTTTTTGTGATTTTGTTTTTAACAATGGCGTGCTCCTTGGTTTTCTCCCATAAAGTCCACTTGGTCTCAAACAATGACGGATGGTGCGAACTGACACTGATGTTCTTTGAGCTTAAAGTTCACCTTTAATCTTTTACGTTTTTCTGGATTGTTTTGTTACCATTCATATTTTCTATCTCTTTGATTTGTCATCAATTTTCCTCCTGCGGCCCAGTCTGGGGAGGTTGGCTCTCATAAATCTTAAATTTCTGAATAATGCGTGCAACTGTAATCACAGGAACATCAAGCTGCTTAGAGATGGTTTTATAACATTTACCTTTCACATGTCTATAATTTTATTTCTAATCTCTTGAGACAACCCTCTCCTTCTCTTCCTCCGGTTGATGTCGAGTGTGGTACACACACCATGTCATCAAACCTCACGCTGACTACCTGTAGCCCTATATATATGCCCACTGACTGATTACAAGACAGATACCTGTGTAGTGTAGACACCTGTGATGTGAATTAGTGGACAAACCTTGAATTAACATGCACCTTTCGTCACATTATTTTCGAAGGTAGCATCATTTTTGTCCAGGCCTGTTAGATGAGGTTAATGTTGAAGCATGGTTCAAAAGCAATGTCTGATTTTAATTTGTGTATTTTCAAATAATTTTTATTTGTGATTCCTTTTGTCAGATTCAAGTTGTTTCTGTGACCATGGTGGACCTTTTTCTTTTTTTAACCGAGGCGTATCAATAATTTTGTCCACGTGTGTATATTTTGGAATGTTTTCTGCCCCTTAAGGCACATGGTGTACCCTAAAAAAAATATTCCCTTTAATGTTTTCACATCTTTTGCATTGCACCCACAAACTTAAATGAGAAAATTATACACATTTGTACAGATTGTCAAACAGGATTTGGGCCATTCTAACACATGAATGTTTTGATGTAAACCATTCCTTTGGAGTTTTGGCAGTATGTCCTGTTGAATGTCCTGTGTCTTGCTCCAGCCATCATCTCATCAGCTATGACATACTTTCCTGTTCCTTCTAAAGAATGGTGAAGATGGTGTGTTTAGAGTCCTTTTCATGTATCTGTCCTTCTTATGCTTATCATGATAAATTAGATAGATGACATCTAACAACATTATTTTTATAATGATAGCATGATGTAGAATCTGTTTGGATAAAGGCTGTCCATTCCTGTCTTGACTTCTGCAATCCATTTCTCACTGGTCACCCAGCTTACATGCTTAAGATTCATCAGCTGATTCAAACTCTGCCGCTTACCTGGTGTTCTACAATCCCAAGTCCATGCAATTCTAATAATCATCCCTTTTCAGATGTTGGCCGCATTTGGTACATACTCTGGCATATGTAACAATCTGTGCATCTCTTACCTACACTTTATTTTACAACTGAGCTTGCTCACCTGTATTGGTTTGGGCATATAATGAGATTTGATTCATATTAGGGGAAAGAGGCTGAGGATGGGGCTGACAGGAAGGAGGAGAAAAGGAAGTCCAAAGAGGATGTTTATGAGTAAAATGAAACCTGCAAGAAGTTGATTGGCAAAGAATACTCTGGAGTTTGAGAATATTGATCTGGTGTGGTAATCATGAAGCAAACAGCCAAAAGATGATTAAACAAAATTGTAGTCTAATGCAGCAGGTTTAATAATTTTACTTAAACAATTTGTATAATAATCAAAATAAATAAAACATAACTATGATATACTTTTACATTATAATATATTTAATACATTTATCACTATTTGCCGAATTAATGAATAAAATACAATGTTCTACATTATAGACAATAGAGGCATTGCTACACTTTAATAGTTATAACCATGATAACCAAAAAAGGCAGCTTATTGGTACAGTATTGGTATTGATTGTTTTCAAGCATAGGCCTTTATGGAAACGATATCAGCCTGTCAGCTGTCGTCCGTGCTCCAGATCTGGGACAGAACAAAATCTTGGAGACTTACATGACTGATGCAACAACTTTGTGATAAAGCATTTTAAATACATCCAAATTCTAACAGCTGCATTAATCACTCGTTTTCAGATAAATATCACTATATTATTGATGAATAATAATAAGTGATATATTAATGATTTGCCCAGTGATGGATTGGCGCCCTGTCCTGGGTCTATCTGCCCAGCGCCCGAGACGTTCTCCCCTGGATGGGCATTGGGAACCCCACCGCGACCCTAATAGAGGATAAAGCGGGAGATAATAAATGAATGAATGAATATTAATGATTGCCTACACAGATGTTCATTACCTAAATGAAATACTCTAATAAAAGTAATGAAAGTACCTTCAGAAGTTGTTAAAATGGATGAAAACTAATCACAAGCTTTACAAATAACAAATAGAGAAAATAACCTAAATGACAGGATAATGCAATAAAAGATTAAATGGCTAACTATAACAAGGTGAAGTTAAAAGTAGAAAGATAAATAAATGGTTAATATAACATGAAAATTTTATTACAGCTTTCAATGTCATTTCATCCTAACTACAAGTGATTTCTAAGATGTGTTTTATTGCAGGTAAAGACGTTGTGATCATTCTGATGTGCATGTGGAAAATGGGGGGTGGGGTGGGTTTTAACCAGTGGCTCATACTTCAATGCCAGCCAAGAGGAGTTCCCATCTGTGCCCTGTTTTTCCAATGATTTCAACCATGACAAATATACCAGCGACAGTGAAAATATTGAGAATTACCAAGACATTTATCAGGTATTATTTTAATAATGATGAAAAATTGCAAGTTGGAAATTTCATTGGACAGAAAAGTAAATAGGATTGCTTCAGTGTATGCAGAATCATAGCATGGACCATCTTAATGCCTACTTGTGAATTTGCTTTAATGATAAAAACTAATTGTAAAACTGCAGACAGGTTGGTAATGTTTAATAAACATCTGCTCAATTAATAATAGAAAAAAACTCGGTTATATGAAATCTCTGGTCGATATGGGTGTAGCTGGGCTTTAAATAGATGTGTGTAAGCACATGTGGCCAAAGGATTTAAAGGTCATCTTTTGGACCCTCATAATCTAATTATATAATGATTTCCAGAAAGAAACCACAAAACTAATTTATAAAGAATGCTTGTTTTCTATTTTCAGCATCAGAATCTAAGTACTCCAAAATAAAAACCTTAAAATTTATAGTAATTGAAAACATTCTAAAATATGTAAATGTTGCAAAGCAGATTACCTATGGACTTCAAATGTGTACTGGGGTTAGGTATACAGTGATAAAAACTCATTCATTCATTATCTTCCACTTTATCCCATATTAGGGTCGCGGGGGGTTCCCCATGACCATCCAGGGGAGAACGTTTCAGGAGCTGGGCAGATACACCCAGGACAGGGCGCCAATCTATCTTTGGGCGCACACTCACACACCCAGACACGCACACAAACATGGGGCAATTTGGATAACTCAATTGACTTGATCCATGTTTTTGGACTGTGGGAGGAAACCGGAGAACCTGAAGCAAACCCACGCGGAGAACATGGAAACTCCACCCAGATGGGGATTCGAACCGGGAATCCCTAGCGCTGAGAGGCGAACGTGCTAACCACTAAGCCACCGTGCCGCCCAGTGCTAAAATTGTTTTTGTTAATTATGAACGTGATTGGTGTCATGTTGCATTTGGTATTTTGCAAATAAAATTGCTTTAAGCTGCAGATAAGCCATACAAAAAATAACCATTTAAACTATTTTACATTGCTGTACATAATTATTGCTCACAATTATAATCACATTTATTCACAAATATAAAATGTATTTGTAAAACTTGGGGCTTGTTGAGAATTGATTTTTTTGACAACTAGAGCGTGTCCTGTGTCAAAAGCGGCCCTACCTAAAATAAAAAAATTGCAAATAAATAAATAACCACAATCATGTTTTCGTTGATGCCAAGTTAAAGGCAGACACTTTTGATGGTCTGCAATTCCAAATCATCATGAATGACTATCAGTTCTAAGGTTTTGTGAAAAGATCCCAAGAAATCCAGTCAAGGGTGTTGCTGAAAATTCCTTGGAAATTATCGTGCACTAAACTACATCAAACTAACTGACAACCTGTAACAACTGTAGTAATGACTGGTCAAATTTATAGTTGTGTACACATTCTAATTAGTGGTTCACCTCATTGTAGCTTTTGTAAGGAGTCCTCCATTTTTCATTTAGATATACTTTGTAGCAATAGAATCTTAATAATTGCTTTTTGCAGTCTTTGTGTGTTGGTAGTCTGTTGGCTTTGTTGTTTTTTTTTTGATGTTTCTTAAAAGTGCATAGTCACCTAACCATCAAATCTGTATAAATTTGGTGAAATCTTATCCAAAAACCATATACATTAATATATGCTGAGTCTCCCCATGCCCATCCAGGGGAGAAAGTTTCAGGCGCTGGGCAGATACACCCAGGACAGGGTGTATTATAGTGGGCAGACACTCTATATGGGGTAATTTGGAGAATTCAATTGACTTTGGTCTATGTTTTTGGACTGTGGACTGTGGAGATGGGAGAACCCGGAGAAAACCCTGCGGACACAGGAAGAACATGGAAACTCCACCCAGATTGGGATTTGAACCGGGAATCCCTAGCGCTGAGAGGCGAACGTGCTAAACACTAAGCCACCCAACCTTTGAACAAAAAAATAGGCATGTTTTGGGACTCATTTGTGGAGACATATTTAAAATATAGCAAATCAAATCAATTATTTCTCTTTAGCTAGCTTTTTTAAGCTAAACAGCTTTAATTGTGTTTAAATTCATTTTTAAATAATCATCATTTATTAGACAGTGATGTCTATTATTAAAAAACCCATTAAATATTAAAAGATATATACCTTTTTAAAGCAACAAATTTTAAAAAACATATTCATATTTCAAAATGCTTATCCCAATAAAGTTGGCAGGTGGGGGATTTGGAGGATCACTTAATGCAACTTGATAAGGGATAAAGGTAAGGATAATATAGGTAATACAGGAATGTCACAGGACAAACATTCATGCACATGTTTCCAACTAATCATTTCATCATCTCCAGTTTACGTGACATTCTCATGGCCAAAAACATGGTTCGAACCCAAAAATGTGTTTCTGAAAGTACTGATACCAAATCAAATGTGCTGGTATTTTGAGATTTTAAGCTGGAACAGTCAACAATTGTGTATTTTGCCAAAAACATTGCCCAGTTTAATAAATTAATTATTTATTGAAAATATACTTTGTTTGCTTTATTATATACTTTAAATATATACTTTACTTCTCATTTTTAGTGAGTAAGACATCACCTTACAGTATGTCATATAAATACTTCTTCCATGTGTAATCAGTTTTTGAGTCTGTGTGTCAGTACCAAGGTGTGCTTATTCATTATGAAGAGCCTGATGGCTTTTCCATGCATATTTCATGCATACAAATCCTGCAACTTTCATGAAGTTGTCCAAATGAGTAACATTTAGAGCTGAAGTGAAGTCATTCATTTGAATAATTGATCTTTAATGTCTTTGATAAGAGTTGGCGGGAAGGTCGTGGTCGGCACTTCAACCTGTGCTCTCAGGGTAATGAGCTTTTTCTGTTGATTGGACGTGATCATACTGGATAAACAGCTAATATTTTTTTATTGGTTTACTTGTTGCAATTATGCTTTGAATGTGATTTTAAGTTTCAATTTGTGGAAATGACTGATTTTGGCTTTGCATACTAAAGATGTATGAATGACAAATGCATAAATTATATTTGTGTGCCATTCATGTTGTTTTATTTCGTTTTTTAATCAAGAAAATCATTATTTTAGAGATATAATATAATAATAATATAATATAATTATAATATAATTTAGAAAATTAACAACTAATAAATATATATTAGATATTATTATAATGCATCAAAATTCAGTAACTGAAGTAAACCAACTAACATTGCCAATGGAATATTTCAGTATTTTTTATTCTAAAGTACATCTAGGTTCTTTCATCTAATTATATTTAAACTGTTGATCACAAGTTAATGGGCAATACAGGAATAAGATAACACTTATTATTAAAACAATTAGCTAAACGGAAGAATATATAATACACAGAATCTTTTTCATTTTTTTATAAACAGGAAATAATCTGGGCTTGTATAAAACACTTCAAAATAAGACTTAGTGGCGAAATGCATAGAATAAAGCATTATAGCTGAATATACAAGACTAACAACAAGGGACCAACAATACTGTATGCTGTTAACAAATTCCTTTGGATGTTCTAATACTATTCTCCATATTTTGTTTATACAGTGTATTGACTTGTGGATATGGTCTGAGTATGGTATTTTGTTATAATCAGCTGAACAGCTGAACACATGGAATAATATTAAAACAATGGAGAGAACATTAGTAAACCTAAGACATTCTAAAATATAAATTTTTAATATCCATTAGTTCTAAGTTTATATTATAATTTTATTTTTGTTAACATAAAATGTCGGCGGCACGTGGCTTAGTGGTTAGCACGTTCACCTCTCAGCACTAGGGATTCCCAGTTCGAATCCGTGTCCGCGTGGGTTTCCTCCGGGTTCTCCGGTTTCCCCCCACAGTCCAAAAACATGAATCAAGTCAATTGAGTTCTCCAAATTGCCCCATGTAGAGTGTGTTTGTGTGCGTGTCTGTGTGTGTGTGTGTGTGTGTGTGTGTCCAGTGATGGATTGGCGCCCTACGTTCTCCCCTGGATGGGCATGGGGAAACCTTCCGCGACCCTAATATAGGATAAAGCGGAAGATAATGAATGAATGAATGAATGAATGAATGAACATAAAATGTCTGAACATAAAAACATAAATGTCTGAACATGTATAAATATAAACCATATATCCTCAATCAAAGCTGTTTTATTTTGTATGGCAATTGAAAAAAAATGAATATAATAAATAATAATGATATAACATAATAAATGCCATGTTTTGCATTTACCTAATTCTATCTGCTTTCTCAATATGTGGGCTTTTTTATTTTGAATTGTATGACACAGTTGGGTATGCCAGGCTTAAGGAAAATAGTTATCTAGTTGTTAGTTTAAGACTGAAATTGTAAATAATCGCCGCTAATAAAGTGACAACATTGCATTAGGCAATCCAAGCCATTTAAAACCGTTAGATGGACATTTAAATTTAATGTGATACCGATACGGTGAAACCGCTAATCTAGAATAGACTGATTTTGATCTGGACATAAAGCATATTTATTTTTGTCTACTGTATTTTAATATATTGTCCACTAATTACTTGGTAAAGGCAGAAAAAATATTTCATTATGCATAAGTAAAGAGTAAATATAAAGTAAACACATGCTTAACTGGTGCATTCACAGGCTAAGGTCCTTATGAATTACTGATAACGATTAAATACTGTCTTAAGTAAAATTTTATTACACAATAAGTATATACATAATATACTTACTGTATATGCATACTCTAGTTACAGCTTAAGATCTAATAGTAAGAAACATGTAATAATAGTTATTACAACTAGAATAATTAGGCGGAAGGTAATGATAAAATGATTATCCAGAGAGGGGTAGTAATAAGTGATTTTTGCCAGGTATTTCACAAATCAGTACAGAATGAAACTTTTTTGTTATAGTTTTATATTTTTAAGTTGATAGACCAACATATATAATGGTACAATAAATAAACACAAATACTACTTTAATTTCATTTGACTTCTTATAGAGCTTCATGCAGCTGCCGCACTCAGGGCTAGATAAAATCAAATTGGAAAAAGTGATTCTGCTCTAATTTTGTAACAAATGACCAGAATAATAATTATCAAGTCCTCTGTGTACATATTTCATAAGGGTTTTTCTAGATGATAAAGCGTTTATTATGCATATTATACATGCCAGGTTGGCCAATGATGAAATGGATGCTCACATGGGTCAGGCAGGCAATCTGCAGTGTCTTTCCCTTCATCCTGTTTCAGCAGATCATCTGTTTTATCTTTGGGTCATTATCTTTTCACACACAGATTTTTGGCATGTACATTTTATGAATTAAATTATAATTATGGTCATTATTTGTAATCTTTAATTTCCTGTAGGTAGGGCGGCACGGTGGCTTAGTGGTTAGCACATTCGCCTCTCAGCGCTAGGGATTCCCGGTTCGAATCCCCATCTGGGTGGAGTTTCCATGTTCTCCCCGTGTCTGCGTGGGTTTCCTCCGGGTTCTCCGGTTTCCTCCCACAGTCCAAAAACATGGATCAAGTTAATTGAATTCTCAAAAAATTTCCCAATTTAGAGTATGTCTGTGTGAGTGAGTGTGTGCCCAGCGATGGATTGGCGCCCTGTCCTGGGTCTACCTGCCCAGCGCCCGAGACGTTCTCCCCTGGATGGGCATGGGGAACCCCACCGCGACCCTAATAGAGGATAAGCGGGAGATAATGAATGAATGAATGAATTTCCTGTAGGTGCATCGTTATATGAAAGTAAATGTTATTAACCTATACTTTCTAAATACTCTAGACAGGTCACCAATCTGTCACAAGAAAGACAATGGCATGTTTTGCGATAAAAGTAAAGCTCAGAGAGATGACCCACAAAAACGTGGGGAAAATATGCTAGCACACAGAAAGGACCTTGATCACTCTACCTGGAAATCAAACCCAGGACCTTTTTGTATTTTTTGTTTGTAAGGTAAGAATGCTATTCACTGAGCCACCATTTCAGCCCAGTCTGACCACAGTGATTTGCTCTACTTTTGTGGTTTGACCCTGTATATATCTGAAATATCTCTATACTGCATAAACATAAACATGTCAAAATGTTCCAGAAAATTCATTAATGAAAACTTAACACTTTAATGATTTTAATTTAATTTCAAAATGCATCTAAATAGCTAATTTTCATAAATAAATAAAAGACAAATTAAAGGTATTTTGGATTATAAAGGATGTGTGTGATTTGTATATTATATAAAATCCAGCATTTTATAATTAAAATAAATATAGTATTAGTGAAAAAAATAAGGATGTTTTTCAGTTTAAACACCTTCAAATATCACCTACCCAACATTTGTTTGAATTACTCAATTTGCTTGATTCTATGCTATAATACTCACATACATGTTACACAGCAGAAGGATAGGTACTGCTGGCTCACTGCCAGCACTGGCAAACTGCATGTGAGCTAGAGATAGCACACATACTGTATAAAAACATTTATTAGGTCCACATATGGCAGTGCTACCCACATATGAGTAATACTTTTTCAACAGAGACTGATAAAAAATCATGAATAAAAATTGTAATTCTGGATCTCTAACATTACAGGTAAATGTTTCATTGTACCAGTGTGCTAAAAGATAAGTTATTATCTTTGATACATAATATATATTGTCTATTAAATATAAATCTAAAAAAATTTGAAAAATAAAGAAATTAGTGTTCGCTTCTGTTAAACTAATATTTTGATGTTTATACAATTGTACGTAATTCATACCATTCTTTAAAATTCATTCCGTCATATTTTTTAAGGCATTGAGTTAATGCACAATAAAACATTTGTAAATAAAAATAATAAATTCAGTGTATAATTTCTTTTTTGTACTAGATTTTGTTTTGCTAAAGCAACTATGTAACCATGTGAACATAAATGCCAAATGGGTACAAAATATATATTACTCCTATATCAAAACAATATTTATGATATTTCTATTGGCAAAACACGATGGATTTCCAGCACTTCAATCTTTGTTTTATTTGTCTTTGTATGTTGTTAGAGCATATTTCTAAATCTAGACCCTATCACAACCCACCATGGCATTTATAAAGATGGAGAGAATTGATGAGCGTTGAAAAGCATAAGAAGCAATTTGATATACATAGATAATGCTGCACTTAAATTTCTCAGGGCCACTGAATGACAGGGTAAAACGAATGTGTAGGAAAAAGCTCCCACTGAGCTACTTAGCTTCTAATACAGTTTTATCCTTTGCTGCATCCCAAACAGGTGCACCTGCCTCAAGCTGCTTCACCTCCAAACTCCACAGGGTGCTAAAACATCACCGGAATAAAAAGCACATCTTCACTTTTGACATTGGACCACATTTCCTGTGTATGTGAGTGAATAATTTCACTGATTTGAGATTGTTTTAAGCATTTTGGTGCTTTATTTATATACACATAAAAACTGTACTTGCATGTTAATATGTGCGGTGTAGTCATTTGAAACCTTGTAAATTATAATTAGTACCTTTATCACAAAATATTTTAAAATCTGTCTGTCTGTCGTCATGGAAACCATTTTTTCATTGGCTTTAAAGTTAGACCCATAATCTTAAGGACCAAACCTGCACAAAATGTGTAGATGTTACATTGTGCCTACACATTTAGGGCATTATTGTTAGAAGCAGCATAATAATTACAACATATTTTTGAACCCTACACTACAGGGGGTGGTTTTTAATTTTATTCTGAAGGTGTTTTTTCTGTAAATTACATTATGATGTGTTTTGCAACATAATTCTGTTTTGGTCCCATTTTGCCTTATGTAATTTATGGTAAAGTGCAGTCTTTCATTTGTATCTTTAAATAGTAGTGTCCTCATCTGTCTTCTACTCTAAAGTCCTACTTCATTCAGCCACAAAATGCAAGCTGGCGTGACAGTGGTAAAAAAAAAAATCCCAGTTTTTGTTTGTTTTTAAGGAGGAAACCTTGTAAGAACCAAGGCTTAGTGGGGGACTCATTCTTCTTTAGCAGTTGAGCTGCATTAATAGTGCAGGATACCAATGTGCAGTTTGTGTAATTATAAAATGTGATTTCCCCGCCCCCCCAATAAAATAGCAACTGATGAGACTATTGACATATACCTATGAAAGGAGCATATGTCAAAGGTTTTTCTTTGCATAAAATGATAGACCATTTTTTTTTACCATTTACTGTCAAACTTATCAGTCAGTTTTAAAACAGCACATGACTGAAAAAAAGTTATTTTTACCAGTTACAGTTCTAATATGAAATAATTTGTGAATTCAGGGAATGTCTTTGTGTAAAGGCCAAAGGTAATTGGAAACTGCTGCTCTATGTGCATAACACTGAGCCCTCTGACTGGTATGTCATATCACCATGATGGACATAGCCACATATCCGTGGAGTGCTTTAGAAAATCATTGTTGATTAACAGAGTATACTTTTATAAAATGTAAACCTGAAATGCAACCTGAAAATGTATAATGCAAAAACAATGGCAGAAAAACTGCTGAAAAAAGTTGTAATCTTAGCTCTCTCTCTAATGCAGTTTTTGCTAACTTTGTTGCAGTCGTCCTTCCTTGTATCAGTAACTTCTCAACCCTTGACACTAACAATGCATCCAGCACATTCTGCTCCACCTTGGCTTTCTGTCTTGACTAAGTGTGTCCAATATCCACCAGGAAAACACACAGCTCTCTGTCTAGTCCCTGGCTCACAGAGGCGCTTTAGAAACAATGCTCTGCTCTTCGATCCACTGAAAGAAAATGGCATAAGTCTGGACTGTCTTCAGCTTTAGAAACATACAAGTCCTCACTTGCCACATTCTCGAAGGGTGTAACTGCTGCTTAGTCTGTGTTCTTCCAGTCCAAGTTAACATACATTTCAGATGCCCACACTTTATTTAGTATCTTTAACTCTCTATTCACTCTCCCCCTCTCAACACCTATCTGTCAGCTGATGTCTTTGCAAGCTTCTTCACAGAAAAGATTGAAGGCATCAACAATCCATTGGCTCCTTTATCACACAAGCAATGACAAACATCAACTCCTCCCTCACGTATGGTACTTTTCCTGATACTTTCAAACAGGCCATATACAAACCTCTGCTCAAAAAGCCAACACATTTCAATCAGATGAAGGCCCGTCATCTCAAATTAAATTTAGCAAAAACAGAGCTTCTCATAATCCCAGCTCACTCCACTACTCATTTCTCTCCATTGTCTCCCTGTAGCTGCTCGAATTCAGTACAAGTCACTGGCCTAAAGGACCATTTCTGGATCTCCACCTCTTACATTCACTCTTTCTTTTCAAAATACATTCCGGCTCATTCACTTCGCTCCAGTGATGAACGTTGCCTGGTAATTCCACCTCACCGAGGAGCTAATTCCAACTTCGTGGCGTTCACCACTGCAAAATGGTGGAAAAATCTTCCCAACTGTGTCTGTAAGGCAGAGTCACTTGGCATTTTTCAAAAAGTATTAAAAACGCATCCAAAAAAAAAAAAGGGGGGGGGGGTGCAGGATCAGATAATGATCAGGTTTGATAATTCTACACTGTAGCTCGTTTTCTCCATAACTACTGACTTGTGGTGTTCTCATTTGTAAGTCGCTTTGGAAAAAAGCGTTTGCTAAATGGCTAAATGTAAAGTGGAAAAGTGTGATCAGTGGCTAGAAGGGGCCACAATTGGGCTTATTTGTGGGAAAATCAGATGTATATTAACCAGAAATGACAAAAAAAAAAAAAAAAAACAAGACAAATATCACAGCATCAAAGAAGTGCAAAGCGAACATCTGTGATAGCAGATATATATCTGCATCTGTGAAGGTAATATTGACATAGAGGCTAATTCTTATATCTTGGAGCAACATTTCCCCCATTTTCTGTTTTAACTGGATGATGCCAAGTCTTAGTTTGGTTTCATTGACATAGAATGTGTGTCTGTTAGGTTGCAATCATGAATCGGATAACCAGAGTCTGCAAAAAATCCACTAGCAAAACTGCTAAAGTTAATATTTCCAAATAATTAAAATGCGTAACAGAAAAATGTAATGTGATCAAATTGTAAACCTGTCTATGCCTTAAATTATATAAGTGTGTTTAGGGCATTGATTTCTAAATTTGTTAATTGGCTTTGTACATTTTTCATTTTGCCTTTGCTTATTTTTTTATTACTGGTATTTAGAAATTAAAACATTAATGCACTTTTGTGGGTGTATATGTTCTTCTTATTTGGCTAAATACAATATGCATATCTGACTTCTAAAATAGATTTGTTGGGGTAGGATTTATTTTGTTCAGGCATAATTGTCTCAGTCTGTCCTGCTGACTAGTTCGAAAATCTGTGATTTACTATGCATTTTTTTAATGTGGATTTATGAACTGGGACTTTATAATGATTCCTTACCGTCAAATTGATTGACAGGTGAAACACGTTGGGTAATTAGCTGCGGATATAGGCCATTCATTTTGTCTCCGCCCTCCCAGAGCCAGACAGGTCATAACTAATCCAACTTTCAGTACTATCTTGAGGGAGTGCGCTCATAAATCCCAGTCATAGCTGTTTCATTATTAAAGTCCCTGCTGGCCAGCTCCAGCCAGCTCTGGGTTAAGCTCTCTTTTCATTTCCTGCAGAGCCTAAACCCTGACAAAGTCTGCCAATCAACCAAACTCCTAACACACAGATAACCACGTACACACCCTCCAGGTTGATAATCATGGGTATAATAATCTTGGGCATTTATTAAGGGTCAAGTAAGACTCCTCTGATCAATTCAGATCTCTCCACCTGGTGCTGTTTGTGGAGCCCTGCAGTCTTATTGTGATTTGTTTTGCCATATTAAGAAATAATAGATTTTCCTTGGTCATCAGTTAAACTCAGAATTGTGTTAGAGAGCTCTGTTTAAACAGCAAAGCAAATCAATACCTTCTGCTTTTATATGTCTTACTCATCTCACTCTGTGCTGCAGTCTTTTTGCTGACAGGTCAGTTGTTCATATCTAACAATGAAAGTCAGTATTGATTATCAACAAATGTGAGCATTTGTTGTCATTTGTGTGTGTGTGTGTGGGGGGGGGGGTTCACTCTCTGGGTGGGGTGCATGACATGTTGTGAGGTTCTTGTGATAAGCAACATACAAGTCTCCATAACATACATTTAATAAAATTTAAAATGTAAAAGTAATATATTGTGATATATTTTTGCCTACTATGCTTACACACAGAAGATATTTTCCTCTACATTTAACCCATCAAAGTGCGATGAAACACACACATATACACACACTGGTGAGGTGAAAACACGTACCCAGAGCAGTGGGCAGCCTTGTATACCGTGCCTGGGGAGCAATGGGATTAGGTTCCTTGCCCAAAAACACTTTAGTAGTTGGCAGGACAGGATTTAGTACCTTTAGGTCGCATGGCTGGTTTCTTAACCACAAGCCTATGACTGCTTCAGGTTAAGGTTAAGGTACAGCTAAAAGCTGTGCACTGCTTGTACAGTGTTCATATAATAACTTAGCACAAACAACTTAAAGTGTTCTACCTGTAAAGTAAAAGTTAGTTCTAGTTTAAAAGTTGTGGTACATAATATAATGAATAAATAAAGTAAAGGTTAAAAACAGCTTGAAATGTAAAGTTTGTGAAAGAACTTCAAAAGGTGGCTTGTCAGAATGTATGGTGGCTCTGGTGTTGTATCCTTGATTTGGTCATATATAGGTTGTGTCCCAATTTATTAGGTACACTTGTATTGCCTACCTGATCCTTTGGACACATCTGGATAGATATTTTGGCCATTTGTTGGATTTGTTGTTGTGTCCTAATATTCTGGCCACACATATAATGTCTACATACATGTCTAAATACAGTGTCCCAGTATTTTGGTCACAAGTGGGAACATGCTTCAATAATTTGAACACTAGTTGGTTTCCTATTATTTTGGCCATACTTGTATCGGTGTCCCAATACCTTGAGTAAAATGATTATACATAATATTTTGGCTACACATAGATTTATGTCCCAGTATTTTGAAAAAACAAAATTATGGTGTTTTCCATATATCACTGTTATTTAATGTAATGTAACATAAAAAAAGTAATATGATAATAAGGATTTGTTTTAAATCAAAATGATTCCATTAAAAACTAAGATCACTATTATAATCTTGGGCAGTGGAGGTCAAAGTGCTAAAAAGTTCCATCCAGGTGTGAGAGGATTTTATAGCTGCCTTCAGCTGTCTAAAAGTGCTGCAGATGAGTAAAAGGGTAAAAACTGAGTATTACTTATTTCCTTTATGGCCTCTCTCAGCTTGAAACACCATAAGGACCTGTCATTGATGAGCTTGGCACCAGAATGCAAATACACTGCTAGTGTGTAGGGGCTGCACTGCTTTATAAATACTAAAAGCACACTTCCTTCCATTTGACAGAAATGTATTCCAACAAAACACAAATATAAGCTTTGACCTATTGGGCTAAATTATGATTCTTGCATAATTAAAACATTGAGGTTAAAAATATTATGTAATTTCTTTTATAATTGCATTACATCTTACAAAAAAATCTTGCTTGAAGCAGTTTGCCACATATATAATAGATATAATTTAACCTGAACGTGGTGTTAATTCTCACTCCATATTGTTCACCATTGCCACATTCTTTAAAAGATCTGCTTAAAATTAAAGGTATTGCACCAGCCTTGGTGTGGATCAAACCACTGTGTTCCGTAGTATTTCCACCTGGCAAGCCAAAAGGCCAAGAGTATACATTTCCAACCCTTGATAGCCAAGCTGGCTCTCTGCCTGGGCCTGCCCTAGAGCCTATTAACAGCAGTTCAGCCAGGCTCGACAGTGGTGCAAATTAAACCAAACTGATAACAGACAGAAGCATGGAGCCAAATCAAAAAATTGAACACATGTTGGATTCTCATTTAGTAGTTGGTTTAATTATTGATTATTGACTGGTTAGGCCTTTTTAAAGCCCACATTTTAATTTCCATGGATGATGTCCATTTTGTCAATATCCTCATAATCCCATGTTTTGCTATTATGATTGTTAAGACTAATGAACTACCTTTCTATTATTATTATTGCTTTCTTATTTAATGTAGTAGTTAACCTGTAGTCAGGAGTGTTGCCTCATTTTTCTCAAGCACTTTCATCCCCAATTAGCTGTGAAACACAGTTAATGATTTAATTTAAATTTTATATTTTGGCCATTGGATTTGTTGTTGTGTCCTAATATTCTGGCCAAACATAGAATGTGTACATACATGTCTAAATACGGTGTCCCAGTATTTTGGTCACAAGTGGTGTCAGGAGTGTTGCCTTATTTGTCTCAAGCACTTGCATGCCCGATCAGCTGTGGAACACAGTTATTCATTTTATTTTAATTTAATCTAAACAAGTGTGAACAGAACACTTCAAAAAAAGGGTTGAAGAATGATGGTACAGATATGTGACACAAGCTGATGGATAAGATTTTTGTTTGCCATAGTAATAAGCAGTATGTAATGTATGTACTGTATGTAAATAACTCACTGAACAAATATAGTCTTCCAGGATGCCAATTCAGAAAAATTTTCCCAATTTCAAAAATTTTCCTAATTTGTTTAAAGCTCCTCATGCAGCTGTAACAGCTGTAGAGCTATAGAGGATTAGGTAACTTAATGTTTAATTAAATCTATAGTAAAACACGTCTAGGAAATAAAACCATGCTGATTAAGAAGTAGTTAATAAATATTAACATTTATCATTAAGAAGTAATTAAGTGCCACAAGGTCACGGTTATGCAGAGCCTATAAGTGTGATGAGGTGGCAGGTGTTTCCATTTACCTGATCTGCCTTCCCACCCCTGCCTCACATTTATAGGCTCTGCCTAATTATGCCCTTGCTTAAGGCTTATTTGTTTCCCGAACCATATTGAGCTATTTTAGGTAGAGAAAATCTCTGTTTCCATTGCATCAGCTGTGTTTCAATAATGTATTAAGTTTCTGATATATTCTACTACACAGAAAAAGAAAAGCTAAAGAATTGTTTTCTGAATGCAATCCTAAAGGCACACTATTTTGTACTTTTAAATGTGTTCCCTGCTCCCAGCACATGTGATTTACCTAATCATCTTAATAAATGCCCATTATTACCTTAAAGTGGAAGTGTTTCGGTAAAGTGAGCCTTTTGTAAAAGTAGTATACTTTTACATGAGCTGTTATCCATGCCAGATTTCATACTTCATCAATCTTTACATTGGTCAGTCTCAGTTGAAATATTCATTCATTCATTATCTTCTGATGGGGTCTCAGGGTGTTCCCCATGCCCATCCAGGGGAAACGCTTCATGTGCTGAGCAGATACATCCAGGACAGGGTGCTAATCTGGGCACACACTTTCTTACACACAATAGGGCAATTTTAGTGCAGCCAATTTATTTTGAATTCATGTTTTACGACTGGGAGGAAACTGGAAAACCTGGAGGAAACCCATGCGGAACAGGGAGAAACACCCAGATCGGGATTAGAGCCCCAGTGCTGAGATGCGAACCCTTAGTTGAAAAATTGTTACATATTTCAAATTTCACAATCTGCCAGTGACCATGATTTTTTTTTAGGTTAAACCACTAAAAAAAATCAAGAGTACAAACTAAAACAAAAAATCCTTGCAAGTCATTTGAAGTATAAAAACTACCAGTACCTGTATTTCAGAGGAAATGCTTTAGAATTTGCCCATAGCCCTTGTTATTTATTTCAGCCTTTTGGATGCCTTCTTCTGACGTGTGATGTCAAACTCATGAAAAGCTTTCCACCCTCCCTGGGTAACTACCGAGCTCACTTCAGCATCTCCCTGCTGAAATAATAGACTTGTCCATCACTTCTTTAGCTGATATCGGATTGCAATGGCCCATGTGGTATATGGCCCATCTGATCTGCCACTTCCACTACTCTCCCTATTCAGGCACATTAGATTTGGTGAATAATGCCAGCATCAGTAGTGACACATGCAGCCGAAGTCATCACCTAGAGGATTGGCATGTTTGCAATGATATGCCTAAATAGTAAAAGCCAAGCTGAATCTGTTTATCTCTGGAGGGCATTTTTTATCTGTGTCCATCACACTAGAGTGACAGACAGTGATAGCATCTGCAGAATGTCTGTCTGTTTCAGAAGTGACAAAAAAGTTTCCATATCTGAAACTGAATTTAAGCAAAATTATTTTATATATTATAAAATATACTCTATACTCTATATTATATAATATACTCTCAGTGGCTGTTTTATAGGTTATTTCTGTTTGTTATTATACTAATGGCCTTTTTTTTATCACACTTTTATTTTCTATTTTAGTCTTGAGCATTTAACAATAAGGTTGTTTGGTTTGACTATTTTGAACTTAAAATCATGAGATGGTATACAACTACAAATACAATATGCTTATCCATCCATTCATTATCTTCTGCTTTATCCTTAACTAGGGTCGCGGGAGGGTTCCCCATGCCCATCCAGGGAAGTATGTTTCGGGCGCTGGGCTGATAGACCCAGGACAGAGTGCCAATCTATAGCTCTATATGGGGCAATTTGGAGAATTCAATTGACCTTGATCCATGTTTTTGCACTGTGGGAGGAAACCAGAGAACTCGGAGGAAAGCCACGCCGAGACGGGGAGAACATGGAAACATGGAAAATCCACCCGGATTGGGATTTGATCCGGGAATCCCTAGCGCTGAGAGATGAACCTGCTAACCTGCTAACCACTAAACTGTATTATAACCATTAATTCATTGTTTTCAAATTGTCATATGTCACAAAATTTAGGCCTCTTGCTTCATTTTCTTGCAGTAAATAATAGTTTAGCAAAAGGATGGGAGTGGTCCAAAACCAAATGGCGGCAGCAGTTTGATTCAGGCTATCTATGACTCAGAAATGACAGACTAAGCCCTCCAGAAGCTTCCAGAAGCTTATTTATCAAATAGTTGAAAATATTGCAAATAGTAAAACATTTGACATTTTAGGACATTTAGGATAATTATTATTATCAGTTTAGGTCTGGAGGGCGGCACGGTGGCTTAGTGGTTAGCACATTCGCCTCTCAGCGCTAGGGATTCACGGTTCGAATCCCCATCTGGGTGGAGTTTCCATGTTCTCCCCGTGTCCGCGTGGGTTTACTCCGGGTTCTCCGGTTTCCTCCCACAGTCCAAAAACATGGATCAAGTCAATTGAATTCTCCAAATTGCCCCATATAGAGTGTGTGTGTGTGTGTGAGTGAGTGTGTGCCCAGCGATGAATTGGCGCCCTGTCCTGGGTCTATCTGCCCAACGCCCGAGACGTTCTCCCCTGGATGGGCATGGGGAACCCCACCGCGACCCTACTAGAGGATAAAGCGGGAGATAATGAATGAATGAGTTTAGGTCTGTATTACACACTTTACTCATGCTAAATAAATATGAAATGTGATATGTACTCTTATTCTTTTTCAGCATTTAAATTGTACAGATTATGTATATAGTCATATTAACTGTCGCTTTTGACTATTACCTAAACACCACCTTGATATGCACTAGGATCATTAGAGCCAAGAGATACATATTGTAATTTCCTATTTCTTTCAAATTCTTTCTTTGTTCCTTTGTTCCTGTATTTGTTTTCAAGGTCACTTTCCTGTTTATGTGAGAATATATTTCTGTATTTTAGACATGTATACATGATGTCCAAGTTAGTTGTGAGAGGAAGGAAAAGCTGCATGAGGTGGGACAACAAGGTAAAAATTTGACATGATGTGCTCAGTTTCCATGGTGACAGGGCCTCTAAAAACTATAAAATGTACCTTGAAATCTTGGAAGAACTGCAGGGGGAAATAAGAGAAACAAGAAATAGGTGGCATTCAGTTGCTTCATGGGGTTGAAATGGGGAGAGAACTGTGTGGACTTTTTCAGCAAACTCAAGAGTTTTGTTGCCTGAACGTATTGCATCTGCTGAATTATTAATGCCCTGCAGTAACTGCAATGACCCATCAGAGCCTGGCGTGTCACTGCAGCTTGTAGCCCACCTAGGCTGGCACTTATCCATGTCTGCCCTCTCACTTCATCACTTTGCCTTGTGTTGTTTTTCTCAGGATACACACTACTAGTCAAATAATATTAATTATAAAACATGCTTGTTCTTTTTGTTGGGCACCAAACAGTTAAAAAAAACTTTTTCATGTAATGCTTTAAAGGCAGTGAAATAAAATGTGTAAATAAATAACTTTAACTCGAGGACAATCAAAGGACAATCGAATTGGTATGTAATTATTATGACTGAATTCATTCATTCATTCATTATCTCCCGCTTATCCTCTATTAGGGTCGCGGTGGGGTTCCCCATGCCCATCCAGGGGAGAACGTCTCGGGCGCTGGGCAGATAGACCCAGGACAGGGTGCCAATCCATCGCTGGGCACACACTCACTCACACAGACACACAAAATTGGGGCAATTTTGAGAATTCAATTAACTTGATCCATGTTTTTGGACTGTGGGAGGAAACCGGAGAACCCGGAGGAAACCCACGCAGACACGGGGAGAACATGGAAACTCCACTCAGATGGGGATTCGAACCGGGAATCCCTAGCGCTGAGAGGCGAATGTGCTAACCACTAAGCCACCGTGCCGCCCTGACTGAATTGTGATCTAAAATTTACTTTAAAGCAATCAATACTGAAATTTGATTATCATATATATAACACTATTATATAATTTTATGCATAATTTTATATGATGATCAGATGTTTGTTATTTAAGGAATTACAGACAGAAACAACAGCATATATAACAGCATATATATAAACTGGGGTCCAACAATCAGACCAAAATTACCGTAATTAAGACTGATCAACTGACAAAACATGACAAAAGTAGAGTGTGTATTAGTATGCAAGGTCACAAAAAAATGCAATTCTACAAAATTACATATTAAACTGTTAGAATAAAGTTATTTGTTAAAGTTATTTGATATTCGTGGCTAGATATTTTGTATTCTACCCCTATGATTGAATAAAGGTGCAACCACAATTGAGCTGTGAGCTGTGGTTCCAACTGTAGTTAATAATTGTTCCTAGTCAATAAATGCTCATAAAACGGGGAAATTTTACCAGTACCAATTTCAGCATATGGTTACATGATACTAACAAAATAGATTTTTTAAATTTTTTATAGACTTTTTTGTCTGAGAAATATTATGTTTGGCATTCTATGTTAAAAACTCATGACATTTTTGAAAGATACATATACCACACACACTCACACACACACTTAGCGTAATCTAAAATTTCACACACTTTTGCCTTTCAAATATATGAAATATATAATTATTTTACTTAACAAAGAAGATATAAAATATATAACATTTAAAAGACTTACATACTTTCAGCTACCACTGTAGAATAAATTTTATAGAGACTATAGACAGATTTTATGGCAGTTTTAAGGATACTTAGTGCAGTTTACAAGTATGCTATAAAAATAAAATTAAATCAATCTCAAATCATTTTTTTTTTTGCAGACTGATGCATGAATAATAAATTAAAAGTGAATTCACAAATTCACATTCATGTGATCTTAACTCACAGAGCACATTTGTATTTCACATCTGTGTATAGAGTGGGAGGTCAGTGTTTAGCAAATCTGTAATCATTCCACAGTTTATGATTCCACCCTTCTCATTGCTACACCCTCTCATACATGTTCTGTGTATTTGATCACCGTGTGTGTGTGTGAGAGAGAGAGAGAGAGAGAGAGAGAGAGAGAGAGAGAGAGAGAGAGAGAGAGAGAGAGAGAGAGAGAGAGAGAGAGAGAGAGAGAAAGACAGAGCGAGAGACCGAGATGTTTTTATTTAATTCCACTTGGGGGCAGTATTGAAAAGAATACTTCACCATTTTAACCTGATGGGGGATTTAGTTTCTTTCGAACACGAATCAGGGTTAAAGGACTGAGGACCTCTATGGTTGTTTATGTCGATGATGAATTTGTCAGGAAACTGGAAAAGTGAACTGGCATGGCCTGTGCTCTTACTAGTGAGTTTTATAAAGATGTTGGTTTGAGTAAGGTTTGTATGTGTGTTTGAAATATTTAGCATAGCTCACATAATGTAATTTATGCCAATGGTTAAAAAAAAAGATATATATATATATATATATATATATATATATATATGTTCATTTAGTTTGGAATACTGGTACTTTGGGTATTGTTAATAATTTATGTATGATATTGTATTAACTAATTTTTTGGCACTCGCGTTGGGGATATATAGATACTATTCTGTTCTCTAATGATCAGGACCCCAACTGAGCAGGTACTATTAGGGTACCAGAGCAACTAAAATGGCACCAACTAAACAAAACCTAAACTTTTACTTTCTAGTAATTTTATACTTGATTTAATTTTCAAAAATACGCCAGACACAAGCTTAGATCAGCAAACAGGTAGTGATGGGGTCTGTAGATATGTCAGTTTGAAGTTAGGCAAATAAGTTGGTGCCTTTTGAATTTCTTGAAGTAAACAGTTCTAGCATAAATATTGCCCAAATAGATTTTACGTTCATAGGTTCTATGACTTATCCTACCAAATTAAATTCCTTATAGATCTTATGACATCAAAAGTAGCCAACCATCCAAAGGTTAATAAATACATCAATTATCAGGCAAATGTTGTTATATCAAAAGATCTGAAAAAAACGGTCCAATGCAAAGTGTTCAGCCTTAAACAAGCCGAGTTACAGTGTTCCATTGAGGTCAATAGTGCTGCAGCTGAGCAAACATATGCATGCAGCATTTCCACTGCACATCAAGCTTTAAAACCTTCCAACAGTGGTTGTGGCCTTAGACGTGCATTTCAAGCCATTGAAATAAACTCAACTTAACTCAGTCAACAACCAACACTTTTTTAGAGTGTTTTAGAGATTTTGGAGTGTTTTGTCATACATGCTGTAGACTACAGTAAATTTATTAATAAATACTGTCATGTTGGCCGGCACGGTGGCTTAGTGGTTAGCACGTTCGCCACTCAGCGCTAGGGATTCCCGGTTCGAATCCCCATCTGGGTGGAGTTTCCATGTTCTCCCCGTGTCCACATGAGTTTCCTCTGGGTTCTCTGGTTTCCTCCCACAGTCCAAAAACATGGATCATGGTCAATTGAATTCTCCAAATGACCCCATGTATAGAGTGTGTTTGTATGAGTGATTGTGTGCCTAGTGATAGATTGGCGTCCTGTCCTGGGTGTATCTGGCCAGCGCCCAAAATATTCTCCCCTGGATGCGCATGGGGAACACTCATATATATGATAATATATAATATATGATAATGTACAATTTTATAAATATCAGTGAAAAATAGTACGGTATGTAAATTAGATGTAGTCACAAAGGAATAGATTCATATTGAGTGGGATTCAAATATTCGAGTACTATATTACTGTTGGAAATTTGAATCTTCACCGCTCTGAGTATATATATATGCAGTACATTACACATATTGTGTGTTAAAGTTTAAACACAGGACTGAATATAAGTATTGAGTTATTTTAACTGCACTACACTCTTTAAATCAAGCTTATTATGACACAATATATAATTTTGATATATTGTATAGCCTAGGCTGTAATACCAATATGTGGTTATAGCAGTTAAATCTATAATACTTTTGATTGAAAGAGATTCATCTGACATAACAAGATCAGTTAGACAATTACAGAATATCTTTGACTTGATACTTTGGATAGAAGTTTTGTGAAGGACTATACATTTACATTTACTATACAAAGTATTTTTTGTGCATACAGAGTTTATAAATGAGACATATATTACTACGGAATACTGTATTTAACTTGTTGGACTAATGTGATCACTTAATCATTTAAAAGAATAACTATAATAGAATTAGGGATGAAAATTACATCCCACTTTAACCGAAAGCAGTGATACAGCACACTTGGAGCAATGGGGGTTAAGGGCCTTGCTTAAGGACCCACACTGGTAACTTCAGTGGACCTAGGATTTGAACCTGCAATCTCCAGATTGATTGCCCAACAACCTAAACATCAATCTACCACACTTTTAAACATAAAATAATATTTTATATTTAGAAAAATGTTATTTTAAAATCAGTGGTTATTTTCAAATAGATCAAAATTAGAGTTGACTGCTAGGTCAGACAAAGCTAACTATGATCAAAAAGATTTTAGAACTAATTGAGTAAGTCTACTGTCATCTGTCATTACTGTGTGCGTGTGTGTGTGTGTGTGTGTGTGTGTGTGTGAATGAGTGAGTGTGTGATTATCCAGTGTTTAATTACACCTACAAATACACACACACACACACACACACACACACACACACACATACACACACAGGCACATACTCCATCTGCTCCTTCACTGAGCTAGACCAACGGCTGTTTGGAAACACACTGCCCTTTAATTAAGAGGACTTTGATAGGCTCAGCTATCAAATGAGTTTTAAATAAAATTAATGTTCTTTAACATAAAAAATCTAAATTGTTTAAAGTTAAATTTAAAAAAAAGCTCTTACATAAACAACATATCTACTTTGAATAAAAACATTCACAATTCTGTACAAGAATGGAACAACTGGTCTACACATTTACATACAGTATAATAATTGTAATGTCACCATATAATTTCTACTAGAATTAATGATTAAAGTTACTTCCAAGTAAAAACTCTTAATCCCAATTAGTCTTAATAGCTCACAGAAACTATCCATGTAGCTGTCTCTGAAATCCATGACGCCAGAGAAGGTAAGCTTTTTTTCAGTTCACTTTTAATTGCTATACGTTACTGCTTGTTCTTTCTGCTCCTGAAACAGCTGATGTAGTATGACAGTGATTTACTTCTCACTTGTAGAAATGTAAACACTGAGTGGTACAATGAGGCTTGACGTCTAGACCACTTGAGTTGTTACAACTGGGTTCACTTCTTTTATTTTTTTACAACTGTACTTTTTTGATAATGACATTTTTTCTTATGGCTACAGGGAGAGTCTACAGGGAACAAGGATGACTGACATCAGGACTCTTTGCCAGTCCTGACACTAAAACTATATAAACTAATTTCCCTAATGTGTCCTAAAAAAAAGTACACATTTTTTGTATGGTTTTGATATTATTACCTAATATTTGTGTTTTTGGAATGTAAATCTAGTGCAGTTGAATGAATATATGTGTGATATGATGCATCAAACCACTTCTATATGCTACATTAAATAAATTGACCTGCTTAATGTCAAAAATATGTATTCTCTCCATGTTTTATTGCTGTCTGTGTGATTTTGGTAAAATGTATATTTGTTCCTCTTTACAAAGCAATATGTTGTTTATTGTTTTGGGAGTATATCTGAGTAGTTCATAGTAATTTCCTTGACCAATTTAGAATTATACATACATATGGGCAATTTAGTAAATTCAGTTTACTTACGGCGGCACGGTGGCTTAGTGGTTAGCACATTCGCCTCTCAGCGCTAGGGATTCCCGGTTCGAATCCCCATCTGGGTGGAGTTTCCATGTTCTCCCCGTGTCTGCGTGGGTTTCCTCCGGGTTCTCCGGTTTCCTCCCACAGTCCAAAAACATGGATCAAGTTCTCAAAATTGCCCCATTTAGAGTGTGTCTGTGTGAGTGAGTGTGTGCCCAGCGATGGATTGGCGCCCTGTCCTGGGTCTGTCTGCCCAGCGCCCGAGACATTCTCCCCTAAATGGGCATGGGGAACCCCACCGCGAACCTAATAGAGGATAAGCGGGAGATAATGAATGAATGAGTTTACTTACTTTACTTTGGATTGTGGAAGCAAAATAATTTTGTTGAATGACTGAGGGAGTGACATACAAAACAGGTGGAGTTTCAACACACGTTGGTTGCCGACACAAATATTTATATACCAACAGTAATTCTGGGCTTTAACACTATTCACTATTTAACAGACTTAATTCATCTAATGTTGCAGGACATGCTGTGTGGCATAGGACACTTTCTCAGTCTACCTTCACCCCACTTCCAGCCTTTGTTACTACACAACCGGGGAGAGACAATTAGAGGTATTAATGACAGGCAGGTGTTATCATTTACCTTGCTTCTTAACTGAACCTACTACTCAGCTGTTAGTTCAACCCTCCATTCTATCTCGATTATTTTAATGCATAGTTTATTTTCCTTAACTACTGACCTTTGTTCTCTTATTTGTAAGTCGCTTTGGATAAAAGCTAATTCTAATGCTAAATTGCTAAATATGTAATGTTACATTGAACCTCCAGAGTTACCATTAACAAAGTAAGTAAATTAATTCTAACTATTTAAGAAAACAAGACAATAACTCAATAAGACTCTTTTAAGACTTTAAATCATAATAAATATCAACAATGTGAATACCAAGCCAGAATTTTTTTTCCGGGTAACTCTAATAACCATTCAAAAATCCTTAAAGAATAATGCTATTAATTGTCCAGCCATTGCTGCAAACATTCTAAATGTTTAATGAATAAAGTCTGAAATACACTAAGAATTCTAAACTCTACCTTCATTGCTGTAACCACCTGCACAAACAGAAAATAAATGCATTTGTCGACATGACTTTAGGGCAGGGAACAATTCAATTCTGTTTCTGTGGTAGAGTGGTGAGGAAAGGGTGAGTCTCCAGAAATAGTCAGTGATTGATGAGCTACATGGAGCAGGACAGCCAAGCCAAGCTGAATCAGTCTAACTGTCTGCTAGCTAAATGCTCCTGTCTAGCCCCTCTTGTGTCTCTCTCAGCTCTGCTTACAACACATTTTTTAATAGTTCCCTTCTTTTTTCATCTAAATGCTTACCAGTAGGAAAAAACCTCTGCAGAGGTTAGTGCTGCAGCGCTTAGCCTAATGAAGGAACATTAAACAAAATGCTTAGCATGTAATTGTATGAGTCTTACTCCACATATTAAAAAGTACATTTAGAAGATTGCAGAGATCATGGTGACACAGAACTGATTAATGTACTACTGTACCTGTGTTAAACTGATTTAAACTGAATTTTATGTAATTTGTATACCTATTTCACCATTTTAATCCATCAACAATCTCTAAAAAAAATATTAACACACAATTTATAACAGTTTATAACTTCAATACACACCATACCATTAGAATATATATGTTAATGGTATGCATAATGATTAATATTAAGATGTTAAAATCAGAAATTGTTATTTATCAATTAAATTTTCACACAGTACAAATTTTATCTGTCCTTTAATCCTCCCATCCCTGTCTGGACTTTAACGTGTTTATAGCAATTATTTTAATCAAAGTAATTATTGGGACATATTTTCAATAATTATCTTTTTTCTTGAAAACTAGTTTCACCTTTTGCAAAAGACTTGGGCAGTTTTGTAATTTATTAACACATGTATTTAATCTCTTACTTTGGTCTTAATTGTCAGGACATAAACCAATATAACCGAGGCAATAGGCTACAGTTCAGCAGTTTACAAACCCAGTAACTGTCTAATTAATGACATCTGGATATTGCTTCTACTCTAAAAGCTTCCAGTCTATTCCCTTAGACGCAGTGATATAGATATTAGAATAAAAGTGCACAGACTCTGAAACTAGTCCAAACACTAGGGAGCTGTGACATTCAGCGCCTTAAACAAAAGCCTGTGCTAATAACACCTCCACTGGGGAGGGGGTCAGTAGAGTCTGGTGAACAATTCAAATCAATGAAACCACAATGAGGAAAGGTTAGCAGCAATGCTAGAGTTGAAAGAGAAAGTAAGACAAAGCCTAAAACTGCCAATAAATAAATAAATCCTTTGTTTTGTTTCCACTCAGGGGAGCCGAAGTTTAGAAAGTTCAATGTTTTCAAGACTTCATGCTGTTACGTTCAAAGATAAATTTTGTGTCATTCAAATATCAAATATAAATACACACATGCTTCATGTGGGTGCAATGCAGAGAAGCATGGATGTTATGGGTTCAGAGACTGAGGGATTAAACAAATTCAATCAGACATACTTCATTTGGCAAAAACAAGATGAAGCAGTGTTAACATGTTATAATGTGGGCACTGTTTTGACAGGGATCTTGCACTTAATCAGTGTGCCATAATGCTTTACTCTCTTAGCAAAATTTTAATTACAGCTTTTAATTAGATAATGTTGAGGTCATAATTTCTGTAAATACAAATTAAATAAAAGCTATTTTTGAAGTATATTAAAGCACCACGGCTGTCTATTCAAAGCCAGGAGGACCTTGTATTCTAAGGTTATGTAATGTGCACTTGTGCACAAGTAAGAGCCTAGTTGTGGATACAGAGGACAATAAAGGATATGTTTGTTTTTAAATGCAGTCTTATACCACTCATATATATATTTTTTTTACAGTTTAACATAGTTACATATGGTTACACATCCGCCTATCCGCATTGGTAAACCAGGTTCAAATCCTGATCTCCCAGTGTAAGCGAGGGTTTTCTATGGGTTCTCTGGTTTCCTCCCACAGTCCAAAACCATGGACTAAGGTAAATTGGCTGCTCTAAATTGACACTATATGGAGTGTGCGTTTCTGTCTTTGTGTTTGAGTCTGTGCCCAATGATGGATTGGCGCTCTGTCTTGTGTGTATCTGCCCTGCACCCCCTTGGATGGGAATAGGGAATCCCCCCTGAGCCTAGTATATGATTATTATTATGAGATGAAAAATTCTTGCATTATTAGATAATTAATTAATCTGAGCATATAACAGAATTTAGAAATGCTAATAATTTAATATTTTAAGCTGCAATAACACGTGTAATCCTATAAAATACCACTTTGAACTATTATTTTGATAAGTCTGCAGTCGTAATTTTAGTTATGTTCATTGTTTTTTTGTTGTGCATAGTGACATGTTCAGGCCCTAAAGAGGTTGCATTTAGTTTCTCGTACACACCTAATATAAAACAAAATTGTACTGTAAGTGAAATATCAATTGATAACTGCACTTTTTCACTTCTTTGCTCACTAAACTTCTATTAGGTTATGGTCAATTATCATTGTGACCTCACATTTTTTTTTTACTTTTTCTGCTGCCCAAAAACTGTACCATGGCTCCTCTAACTGTTTATTATCTAAAATTGCCCTGATACATTTCTATTTATTCAACACCTGCAACCCTAAATAGAAAAACTTTGCCACCTGCTGGGAGTATATGTATTTATTTTGGATTATTTTAGTAATAAATATAGATTTAGTTTTTATTTTTGTTATTTTGGTAAGAAGGCATACATTTGGCCGAAGTCCTTATTCAGAATTGTTAAACCCGCCTGTCATCTCTCTAACTGTTTAAGAGTAAGTCCCGATTGATGCTTGGCCATGGATCAAGACAGGGTCCTAGTAATTAGCTCATTTTTGGCTCGCAAAAGGCCCCAGGTAGAACGTCATAGGATGATAAGGCTGCTTTCCAACAACGGCATTAAACACATTTTTACAGGGCTATCCCTCTCACAGGTTTAGAGTATCTGATTTGGTTGGTGGTTAGCACAAAATCTAAAATTGTAAACTGTTGATAATATTGTAGGTGGTTCATAAATAACCATAAAAACTCATTATTTAAAGTAGAAGTGTGACAAATGTTACACACCTAGGTTATAGTGTACTTCCTTGTAAAAATTTGGGGGAAATTGATCAGTTCAATTCTGAATGAATCATTCTGAAGAACATACTTTGATTAAAGGAAAAAAAAACATTAATAGTCAGTTATAAGCTGCTCAGCTAAAATGATCTTGTATGCCTTGAAGTGGCAACCAAAACCTGAAAAATGTGCAATAAAACTGTTCAAGTGGATTAAATAATAGCCAAAATCGCAGTGTCTTAGCCAAATTCAGTAAAACATCAATAAAGATCTAAAATTACCAAGGAATTTAAACTTTTAAAACATTTTACGGGTTTTAACACTGTAGTGTTCTAAATATCATGTGTCTGATTCAACATTGTATAAAACATTGTATTAAACACAATTGATTTTATTATAAGAGGTCAAAATCCCAGAAAAAATGAATTATTTTCATGAATGAAGTTTTTTCTCCCATTATATCAATATAACAGCAGCACAGGAGCACCGCAGGGGACTGTACTTTCCTCCTTCCTCTTTACACTTTACACATCTGCCTACAAGTACAACTCTGAGACGTGCCACATGCAGAAGTTTTCGGACGACACTGCAATTGTGGCTTGGGTAAAGGGAGGGCAGGAGGAACAGTATAGAAGCCTGGTGGAGGACTTTGTGACATGGTGTCGAAGGAACAGCCTACTACTGAATACCTCCAAGACCAAGGAGATGGTAGTGGACTTTTGTAGGGATAGGCCACTCACTCAGCCTGTGTCTATTGAGGGGGCTAAGGTCTGCATCTGGATGAAAAGTTGGACTGGCCAGTCAACACTGATATCCTTTACAAAAAAGGTCACCACAGTCTGATAGAACATCTGCAGGAGCTTCCTACAGATGTTGAAGGACCCCAGTCTCCTCAGGAAATAAAGCCTGCTCCGACCTTTTTTGTGAACGATGTCAGGAAGCTCCTGCAGATGTTCCATCAGGCTGTGGTGTCCAGCTGCCTGTTCTATGCTGGGGTGGCAGTATTAAGAAGAGAGATGTGAGGCGTCTGGACAAGCCGGTCAGACGTGCGGAGTCAGTGGTGGATGAAGAACTAGACTCTAAACAAACTGCTCTCCATCATGGATGATGGTCACCCACTGCACACCATCATTATGGATCAATGGGTGTGTGCGTTTGGGGTACTCATTTCAACCACTTGTAAATTAATGCTTGCATTTACCATTTTGGATCCTATCAAATGGCATTTTGTTTTATTGATTGTCCATCTGGCCCTTTTAGAGATTTCATTTAGGAACTTGACCTGCTGGCGTAGTCGTTGTCCCTGTTAAGTCACACATTCATATTGACAGGATGCATGTTACATGAGCTCTCTCGCTCCCTCTCTCTCTGTTTGTCATGATTGACAGTTTTGAGTTATAGCCACACTGCACTATGGCTACATACAACCAGATTGAGACATTAAGATGCATTACTTCTGGCCTCATCACCAACTAGACACATCTTTGTCTCTTTTCTGTAGTCTCTCGTATAGGTCTTCCCTTACACAGCACAACATCATTCTCAGTAGCAGGAATTTATCCTGCACTATTGCCATTGGCAGACAGTTTCCACTAATGGAATAATAGTTAGATGTAAGAAAAAGAAAAAAATATATATATATATATATATTATCCATGTTTTTGGACTGTGGAAGGAAATCCATGTGGACATGGGGAGAACATGGAAACTCCACCCAGATTGGGATTTGAAACGGGAATGTACATTGTCCCATTGACATAAATGTAAAATGGCATGTCACGGTTTGTTGACTTCCCCTTCCACCTGGCATCTACTTGTCCTTACCATTGCCACAGTAAACAACAATCAATACCCTACAGTCACAAAAAATAAAAACCAAAGCTAAATTTAAACTATGGTATTTCAAAAGGGTATGTACTGGGGCCACTTTTGTTTGCCCTAGACATGCTCTTATTGGAATTTTTTTCCTAAAACTAGTACATATATTTTATTCTTATGAAGATAATACATAGTTGTACATTTAGGTTACATTAGTGTTGGGTTGAATTAAGCAGATTAAAGGATTTGTGTACAGTAATTTCCTCTTGCTCAATTCAGATAAATTTGAGGTTCTTAGTTGGACTCAAGGACAAAAAAGATGGCTCTTTGACCAGACCTAGTTTATCTGTAAATAATTCAGGTGTCACAATATATTCAGATCTCACTTTCACCAGGTACAATGTCAATATCTCTAAAATTGCATCTTTCCACCCTCATAACATTTCAGCATTAAGGAATATACCCTTCTTCCAAGATGCAGAGAAACTGATTCATGCCCTTATGATATTAGGGTTAGATTATTGTAATTCACTTCTGGCAGGATATTCTGAAACATTATTACAAGTGGTTGAAAATGCTAGAACCAGAATGTTTAATCATATTGTGAAACGGTAGCACCTGCCAGTCATTAATGCCTATAATTATTGCTCCGTTTTTTTTTCTAGTAACAAAGTTGTTTATTTTTTGTTTATGACCATTTGTGTTGGCTCAAATTAAGCTTTTTTTTTACTACTTAATCATTTTAAGTTAAGAGTACCTGTAATCAGACATGCCAGCAAAATATCTTATTGACAATCCACAGACTAATATCACACTGACGCCTGTATCTTGATGTCACTCCCACAGTTATATTACACTTTCTAGTTTCAGCACCAGTGTAAAATGATTCTGGATTGTCCACAGTTACTGTTACCTCAAAAACATTAAGTGGTGACACATCTTAAATTAGTGAATTTGGGAATCACAGTGTTCGACATGGTATTGTACTAGAAAAAAAGTTAGTTTTTAAGTAAAATTCTGTTAGTGGTGTGGCCTTTAATAAAAGTCCAAAAACAACAAATTATGTTTGTGCTTAAATTATGGTTCAAACCTTATGTATAAATGCAAAAAAACATTTCCAGATTTAGTGGAATTCATGTCCCGGTGGTTATTAATGGTTGAATTTATGTCAGGATCAGGACAAGCACAGATTCATTTAGCTTCATTTTAGGATCAGACATCATTTAATAGTGTCTACATTGACATTGAGTCTTACCAAGATGTCACTACCAACATAGTGTGTGATAAATTCAGGATTAAAAGGAATAAATATGTCTAATGGTCTTGGTTGAATTAATTCTCAGAGCACAAATACTAAATGGTAGACAGTGTTATTTAATGGTAATACGGCCAAGAAAAATGATTAAGGTTCCTTAACTAACCTTCATTTGTGATAGTCAGAGCGAAAAGTTATTCGCTTATTGCAAACTCATTGACCTTAGCTCTTAAGTTCTTATTGTGCCAAAATGGCTTTTACAGTATGCTTACACTGAATTTAATTAGCACATTCAATGAAAATGATCCAGCTGAAATAGGCACACAATAAAATCATAATCCTCACTTAAAACATAAACATACTATATTACAAAGAAACACCAAATGACACAGAGAATAAGCACCTATTTAAAATGCACTCTAGTGAGTTTAGAACTAAGAGGCCAAGCACTGTGAGACAGCATCAATCAAGTACTGACTGGCTCCAGTGAGAATTACAAGGAGCTCTAATGTTCCTCTTGTAATGCTCAAAGAAAGGGAAAATGCAGCCATGTCACTTTATTGTAGGCACTGGTGGCATTATATTATCATTTTGCCTGGAAAGGGGGCTTTGAAAGCCAGTGTGTGGGCAGTTTGTAAACTTAGTACAATCTAAACTTTACCTGCCCAGGGATATTTCCCAGCATTCCAATTTGATAGCTTGTGACAGGATAGATGTGTTGGGATGATGTTTGCAACAATAGCTGACAAAGTACAAAATATAATATAGACTATTGTGCTGGGTCTGTGAAAAATAAATAGGATAGCTCATTTTTAACACTGAATTCAGATTTTTATATCTTAGTAAAGACTAATTGGGTACCAGCAACATATTATTTAACCCATTACATAGAGGACCTTTTTTTTTTTTTTTTTTTTTTTTTTTTTTA
>JAFMOD010000441.1:798506-812465 GCA_019802435.1 Corydoras maculifer
ATATATATATATATATATATATATATATATATATATATTTACAATTTACTATCATAAAGTGTCAAGTGTGTGTAGTGGTATCAAAACTAAAAGTGAAAATAAAGTGTCCAGTATGGATGGGGTGGATGTGCAAAGATACAATATACAGTATTTTAAATGTCCTGTTTTATGTGTTCTTCTAGCCCAAAACAGTAGTATTATAGAGCCTGGTGGCCCTCGGAACAAAAGATCTCATCAATCTTTCTGTGGAGCAGTTCAGTGACAACAGCCTGCCACTGAACGTGCTCCTTTGGTCCATAATGATGATGTGCAATGGGTGACCATCATCGTCCATGATGGAGAGTAGTTTGCTCAGTGTCCTTCTCTCTGCCACCTTAATTACAGAGTCCAGTTCTGCACCCAGCACTGACTCTGCACGTCTGACCAACTTGTCCAGCCGCCTTACATCTTTCTTCTTAATAATGCACACCACAGCAAAGAAGAGACAGCTGGACACCATAGTCTGATAGAACATCGGCAGTAGCTTCCTACAGATGTTGAAGGACCCCAGTCTTCTCAGGAAATAAAGCCTGCTCTGACCTTTTTTGTAGAGGATGTCAGTGTTGGCTGACCAGTCCAACTTTTCATCCAGGTGCAGACCAAGGTACCTGTAGGTCTTAACCATCTCCACCTCAGCCCCCTCAATAGACACAGGCTGAATGAGTGGCTTATCCCTACGAATGTCCACTACTATCTTCTTGGTCTTGGAGATGTTCAGTAGTAGGCTTTTCCTTTGGCACCATGTCACGAATTCCTCCACCAGGCTTCTATACTCCTCCTTTTGCCCTCCCTTTACACAAGCAGCAATTGCAGTGTCATCCGAATACTTCTGTATGTGACACGTCTCAGAGCTGTAACTGATGTCAGATGTGTACAGTGTAAAGAGGAAGGGGAAAAGTACAGTCCCCTGTGGTGCTCCTGTGCTGCTGACCACAGTCTCTGAAAAACAGACCTTCAGTCTGACGTACTGCCAGTATGTCTGCCAGTGAGGTAGTCAGTAATCCAGGTGACCAGGTGTGGATCCACTTGCATCCCTGCCAGCTTGTATTCCAATTGGAGGGGCTGAATGGTGTTAAAGGCACTGGAGAAATAAAAAAAACATGACTCTCACAGCACTGCTACCCCTGTCCAGATGCGAGTGGATCAGATGGAGAAAGTACAGAACAGCATCCTCCACTCCAACCTTTTCCCTGTAGGCAAACTGCAGTGGGTCCATTGAGCGTTGTACCTGTGGCCTAAGGTGGTGTAGGAGCAAGCATTCCATTGTCTTCATGACATGGGATGTTAGTGCGATTGGCCTGAAGTCATTAGGTTCACTTCCCTTCTTAGGTACAGGAACCAGACATGATGTTTTCCATAGTGTGGGAACCCTCCCTAAACGCAGACTCAGATTGAAAATGTGTTGTAGAGGAGCTCCCAGCTTAGAAGCACAAGACTTTAGAAGTTTTGTGCATACTCGGTCTGGTCCAGCTGCCTTTTTTGTGTTGAGCCTCCTCAGTTCACATCTAACCTGGTCTGCATTGATGGTGTGGATAGAGGGAGAATTTGTTGGGGTTTTTGTGGTGCTGTTGATTAGGTCAGATGCATGTGATGAGAGGGTATCAGAAGCTTTGTTGTGTGTGCCATTTGACTGTAGGAGGGGTGCATGAATAACAAAAGGAGAAGGAGAGGTGTTGATGTTCAGGCAGACAGAGATTGAATTGTCGGGGACTGTTGTGAGGGAGGGTATGGAGGGGGGGCTGCTGTGGTTGTATAGCCTTAAACAGGGCAGCTGAAACAATTAACAAAGCAGTTAAGCTCATTAGCTCTGTCTGCATCATCGTCTACGACACTGTCAGTGATCTTTTTGCAGCCTGTGATGGTCTTCATACCATTCCACACCTCCTTCATGTTGTTCTCCCTCAACTTCTGCTCTAACTTCTTTTTGTAGGACTCTTTGGCTTCCCGTGGATGGACTTTGAGTTCTTTCTGTATGCTCCTGAGCTCCTCCTGATTGTTTTCTTTAAAAGCCCTTTTCTTCTTGTTCAGGAGGACTTTTACACTGCTTGTTATCTATGGCTTATTGTTAGCAAAGCAGCACACTGTTTTAACAGGAACAATAATGTCCATACAGAAGTTCATGTAGTCCGTCATGCAGTGTGTTAGCCCCTCAATGTCTTCGTCACCTGGCTCCAACAGTACACTCCAGTCAGTAGACTGAGCGCTTCTTCAGATCCAGGAGACCATTTCCTGAAGGAGCATGTAGTTACAGGTTGTCTACGGACCTGGGGTTTGTACTGTGGCTGCAGGTAGACCAGGTTGTGATCAGATTTACCCAGAGGGGGCAGTGGTATTGCAGTGTATGCATTCTTTATATTGGAATAAAGGAGATCAATTGTCCTGTTTTTTTCTGGTGGGACAGTCCACATACTGATAAAATGCAGTAAGCACGTTGTCCAGTGTAACATTATTGAAATCCCCAAAGATCGCAATGAAAGCCTCATGATGCTGGTATATTGATGTAGGTTCAATTTTAAAAATAGAACAAAAGTAATAAAAAAACAAAAGAATAAATAAAAAATAAAGTGTAATATAAAGAGATAAGTAGAAGAAACAACAGAGCTACTGGAACAGGCTGCCACTCAGGGCAGCGCCAGAGAGATGTGACCAATAATATTTTGAGTTGACAGACTAGTCGTTTAGAATGATGAAAATAAATATTTTCCGGCTAAACTATAATCACTACCAAACATCATCACTCAGAACTACAACAAACCTCTCCCAATAATGAACCAATATTTCTGTTGCAACCTTAGTAAGTGCCACTTTCCAATATCCACCACACAGGTCAAGTCAGCTAAACCATCACTATTCCAGTACAGGCAGTACACTTAATGACGGCACTATGTTACCTTTAGTGTACACAAAAATTCACTACTTTTCTTACATACTGATCTGTTGGTGCCATACATGGAATGCTGGAGGGTCCTATCGTGCTGATTTGGATCTCTTGTACCTTCCGCTACACAACTTATCACTTTGCTAAGGTAAGACAGTGCATTTACAAACTAAGCAGTGTAATCTCCCAGGGTTGAGATGGTGTTGTACTAGATCGGTCCTTGAGCATTGTTTTGAGAAACCACAAACACATATTGGAACCCCTCCAGCGTATTGCAAAGTTGTTGCCATTTCTCCAGCTCTCTTAGAACACTTGTATGTCATTGTCTGTTCATTCCATGTGTCCTATATAGATGCTGATTTGGGAGGTGTTGTTCCCCCCTTTTGACCACCTCATGGGCTACTTAGTCAGTAGTGAATCCATTGCCCTTGCTATTGCTACATGTTCAGATTTTTGAGAACGCCAAGTGCCACCACTTATGTCATATGTCATAATGCCTTATGACATTACAGAAAAGTGGGTCCAATTTTCATTTTTTTTCAATTTCCAATTTTTTTAAGCTCCAGCATTCTAACGCCCAGATTTATTGCTTTTAGTGCATCAACCCTCAGTGCATCAACCATTGCAGTCGTTGTCAATCAGAATATGCGTTGCACCTTGTGCTTTCATGTGCTTACAAATGTTCTTTCGAGGTTGTAGGGGTAAGGTCTAAATAATCTCACCAGTTACAGAGTAAAGTATTATTAAGTACTATGTTGTCCCTTAGCATAATTGACCACAACATTAAAATAGTTGCTGCAGCACCCAAAGTCCATGTCTTAATGCTAGCCTGCATTTTATTTTAAATTACCAATCTTTTGCTCTTTTTTGAGAGTTCATGTGTTAAGGTCCGAGGACCTGAGCGAGGCGGATCCGCTACTCGGAGAAACGGGTACTGGAGACGGAGGTACAAACAGTGCAGGTTTATTACGACACAGAGACGAAGTACACAGGATGAAGACACAGACAGGGCGGTGGGTGATGACGTCACGGTGGGTCGGGTTCCAATACGGGGAGACAGCGTGAAGGGTACTTGACGGGACGAAGGCGACAGGATGACGAGCTGCACACAGAGAAGCAAAACAGCAGACAGACGACAAAGTACAGGGCGCAAATGCGAGGTAAACAGGGCAGAGACGGGAGCTCGTAGTGTCGGGGCTTGGCAAAGGCGTGGCACGAGACAAACTAGCGGTGAGGGACAGGTAGTGCGGGGTATAAGTAGGCAAACGTGATGGGGACCAGGTGCTCGTGATTACAGGGGCGTGAACACAAAACCCAACCCACACCACGTGACCAAAACAAACCGTGACATTACCCCCCCCCTCAACGGGTGCCTCCCGGCGCCCTAAATGGCTTGTCCGGGTAGCGGCGGTGGAACTCCGCGATAAGAGTGGGATCCAGAATAGCGGCCCGAGGCACCCAGGAGCGTTCTTCGGGCCCATAACCTTTCCAGTCCACCAGGAACTGGATGCCTCGGCCACGACGTCGGGAGTCCAGCAGGCGGTGGACTGTATATGCGGGCTGACCATCAATCAGGCGGGGGGGGGGGGGGGTTGAGCGGGGAGTGGACAACGGGCTTGACGTGCGAGACGTGGAAGGTGGGGTGGATACGCATGGAGCGGGGCAGGTGGAGGCGGACGGCTGCAGGGCTGAGGACGCGGGTGATCGGGAAGGGACCGATGAAGCGGGGGCTCAGTTTACGGGACTCAGTCTTCAAGGGTATATTCTTGGTGGACAACCAGACGAGTTGCCCCACCTTGTAACTAGGTTTGGCGTTTGCGGTTGGCGGAGACGACGGTGGAGGCTTGGGCTTGGCGGAGCGCTATCAGGGTGTTCTTCCAGGTGCGGCGGCATCGGCGGATGTGTTGGGCAACGGACGGGACGTGAATCGTCGACCTCCCCCAGGTCGTGGTACTCGTTAGGCACTGAGGAGAGGTCCACGGTGCAGGCGCTATTCCGGGCAGGAGCATGGCTGGGGGGAACAGCGGCGAGCAGGCAGGAAGAGTGACACTCGGTTCCCCAGGTAAGGATACGGCCGTTGACCCAGTCGACGTGGGGGTTATGTTTCCGGAACCAGGGGTAACCCAGGATGACAGGAACCTCGGGAGAGCGGAACACCGAGAAACAAATTCTCTCCTGGTGGTTGCCCTCCAACGTCAGCCGGATGGGTGATTGGGGACAGTCGCCTACCGTCCAGGGCCAACGTAGTGTCGGGGCTTGGCAAAGGCATGGCACGCGACAAACTAGCGGTGAGGGAGCTTAAAAAACCCAACCCACACCACGTGACCAAAACAAACCGTGACATCATGATGTTTAATGGAGGTTTTTGCCACCATTGTGCTTTGTGCCTTTTCTTTTCTACACTGTCAAGATGGTTCTTTGTTATATAGTTTGCTTTGTTGCTGTACATACTGACTCTATGCCCTCTGCTTGCTTTACAGAGCCTAAGACAATGTAAAAATGCTATATAAATAAATAAACTTAAACAGGCTCCTGCACTTCCAGTGTGAATTACTGGTAAGTTTGCTGAGCAAAAATGTTTTGTTAATTATTTCTCTTTTGCATCAGTATAGTTTGCAAAATGTTTGCTGATGCTCTTTGACTTTTATGTTGACCACACTGAAAGCAGGTTTATCAGTTGGTACTTGTCTCCAGTTGGGGTTTTATACTCTTGCTCCTTCAGGTGTTGCACCATATTATTGAGTGTTCTTTTTAGGTCTATGTTCTGTCTATCATGGTCCCTTTCTAATCCCAATGTAGTTAAGGACTAAGTCTTGAAGGAATATTGCTTATTTTAGTGTATTATATAAATAGTGCTTATTTACAGTGTGTTAAAAAGCTCTTTTACAAAGGCAAAACATTATTTGCTATGGTTAAAATTCAAATATTGATACAATCCTGAAATGCACAAACAATTTTACTGCTTAGCCAACCTTTACCACAACACACAACAACAATATTCACATGAAACCCAACACTTAAGACAATTATAATGACTTACTGCAAAAACAGGTTTATTTATATAGTGCTTTTAAAAATAGTACATTGTCTTAAAGCAGCTTTACAGGTTTAATTTTTAAATTTTAGTTTTTTGGTGAAAATATGAATTGTGGAATATGTCAACATAAACCTTGTTGAAATGCACACATACTGTTTAGCTAACCACACACATTACAATTAAACACAACACTAAACACATTTAGGCGGCACGGTGGCTTAGTGGTTAGCACGTTCGCCTCTCAGCGCTAGGGATTCCCGGTTTGAATCCCCATCTGGGTGGAGTTTCCATGTTCTCCCCGTGTCTGCGTGGGTTTCCTCCGGGTTCTCCGGTTTCCTCCCACAGTCCAAAAACATGGATCAAGTCAATTGAATTCTCCAAATTGCCCCCTATAAGAGTGTGTTTGTGTGAGTGAGTGTGTGCCCAGCGATGGATTGGCGCCCTGTCCTGGGTCAATCTGCCCAGCGCCTGAGACGTTCTCCCCTGGATGGGCATGGGGAACCCCACCGCGACCCTAATAGAGGATAAGCGGGAGATAATGAATGAATGAACTAAACACATTTATAATGAATTACTGCAAAAACATTTTAATTTCAGTTTATTTACAGTTTATTTTCACTTTTTTATATTGTCTTTACACAGTTTTACAGCTCCACAAAGGCCCAAATCCTCCCCAAATAAAAACATTTAAAATAAAAAGAATATTGGATAATGAATAAACAAACAAAATTTTTATCAGTGCTAAATCTGTAAATTAGTCATTCACATATTTTTCTTCAATGTCAGTCAACTGAGGTATACATTTTTTGGTATGCAGGCAATGGTGACAAATTTAATTCATGACTAGCTTGCATTCTTGGAAGTAAGGAAAATCCTTAAAATTCTTAGGTTTTTAGAGTTCCAAACTATTAAGCAATAGACCTGTAAATGACATTGACAAAATAATACTGCAGTTTTTGGGTGAATGTGATGTAAGGTTCATAAAAAAATATTTTATCATATCTTAATGTAAGCATCAGGTTTAAGCAAAATAAGGCTTTCAGTAACTGATATAAAATTTCATAAAGCCTCAGTGAGATCAAGCTACTCCTCTTGTCCTATGCAATTAAGGTTTCAATCGCCCTCTAATTTCACAGTATTATGTTTCTCAAGTTTAATATTTAAAAAAAAAAAAATTACAAATTTTAAAATGTTTCTATCATATTTATATCATGAAAAACTTGTTCTATATAATATTGCTTTACTGCTTTTATTCTTTAATTTTAACACAGTTATTTTATTAAACATGTGCATATTATGCTAAAACTATTTATTATTATTTTTTATTTAGATCTTAATTAGATCATCTTCGGCTTTTGAATACATTTAATCCTATATAAATTAGGCCATAATTACTTAGTCAATAAGTGAGGTGGGTGATTAAATATTAATGAATAGTCTAAGAGGCCCTTTAGGTTTTATTGGCAGGAACGAAAGATGGACAATGAGAACAAAGAATAGGCCAAATGATGAAGAGATGGCCAAAGGCAGGTTTCTCAGCTGTCCACAACAACTGGAAAAAGTGGATAGATCAATATGTAGTGTTGTTTATTTAGCTAGAGACTGAAAACGGGCAAAAAATGTCTGTGAAAATAGGGACTAAAAGGCTGCTTTTTTAACAAACCATATATACAATAACTTTCTTTAATTAAGATTAATTATTAAGAATATATTTTTATCTTCATCATTTGTTATGGTTCTTTTAACTTTTTATTATTTAAAAATATATATATATTACCACTGCTGCTGCTACTACTACTACTACTAATAATAATAATAATAATATAGGAAAAAGAAAATGAATTAGAAGAAAAATAAAATTAGGAAAAAATTATGCATTTTTAAATGAATCTATATATTTTGAGCTTTAGATTCAGAACTTGGAGCGGCACGGTGGCTTAGTGGTTAGCACATTCGCCTCTCAGCGCTAGGGATTCCCGGTTCGAATCCCCATCTGGGTGGAGTTTCCATGTTCTCCCCGTGTCTGCGTGGGTTTCCTCCGGGTTCTCCGGTTTCTTCCCACAGTCCAAAAACATGGATCAAGTTAATTGAATTCTCAAAATAGCCCAATTTAGAGTGTGTATGTGTGAGTGAGTGTGTGCCCAGCGATGGATTGGCACCCTGTCCTGGGTCTATCTGCCCAGCGCCCGAGACGTTCTCCCCTGGATGGGCATGGGGAACCCCACCGCGACCCTAATAGAGGATAAGCGGAAGATAATGAATGAATGAAAGATTCAGAACTTTTTCCTTACATTTAACTACTAAATGCAATAAATCAACATAACACAGAACAATAAAAATATAATACAATAGTAGTTTATTCACATGGTTTTAAATCATGTTTATAGTTTTAGGAATAAGTAATGTGATATATATATATATATATATATAGTGTATTTTTAATTTTTATATATATATATATATATAGTGTATTTTTAATTTATATATATATATATATATATATATATATATATATATATATATATATATATATATATATATATATATATATATATAATTGGAACTATATATTAATACATATTAATTGGAAAAAGTTTCTGATTTCTGCATTTCATTTTACAGTGCATGCCATCCTGCTTGACTCAAGCTTTGTGGTGATGTTAACTAAGCATGCTTCGTCGATTAAGTGTCTGCAACAGGTCAAGCCCTCTGTGCTGATTGCAGCTGCCTCATGACACAACCAATCACCTTGATTGATTGGAGTGTCAGATGCTCTGGAATTGGCTGATTGGCATGTTAATGGCACCAGCAAGAGAAAGTGCTTAGTCAGACCCACATTTCATGACAGGTAGCTGACCAGCCAAATACAATCTTCCTGAATGTGTAGCATTTTTACATTTGTCTCTACTTCTTAAGGCAGTAGTATCACCCATAAATACCTGTTTGTTGGTATGTAGATTAAATTTATTTGTCCGTGTCCAATTATCTGCCAATTGCTGATTATGCAGCTATACCTTTTTCATGTCTCAATACAAGTGTTCAATAAATGAAGCACCAGGATTGAAAGCATCAAACAGCAGCAGGATTGATAAATACTAAGGAATTATTAAATAATTTGTCTTAAAGATAAATGCACAACACAGTGTAAGCATGTTCAATCATCTTTTATACATAGATAATTGTGTTAGTATTGTATTTGCCAACAGCTTGTATTCCATCCATAGAATAATGAAAGCAGAGCGAGTTTGTCAGGTATATCAGAGACTTGGGCCTCAGAGGTGTGTGTGTGTGTGTGTGTGCGTGCCTGAGCGTGCGCGCCATCAGTGCCTTGGCTTCCTTCTGAGTGCTTAAGTGTGCCAACAGCAGATGTGTCTTCTCTCTTTTTTTTTTTTACTCCCTTGTCATGTTTTTTGTTTGTCCTTGATGGGCAAAAACTGTGAAGGACTTCCACTATCCATGAGGTAACTACTTTGAGACACTATTCATGACAGTCACAAAGAGGACATTAAAATATCCTGTTTTACTGTTTTTCTCTCATTTCTGGTATTCACCACATATTTTTCACTCAACATTTTTACATGATTAACTGCTCATTGTAGAAAAGGGCTGATGTTAATAATTATTTCAATTGTGATACATAAATCATTTTATCAAGACTACAGTTAATCAACAGCAGCTAGTAGAATTTTCTAGAATGCGAAGATTTGATGGGAAATGCATTGCCTGGTAAGTTATAGAAGTATTTTTTTTTAATTACAGATCATAAAGTGTGGAGTAAAGGAGTATGGAGTGAGTTTGTATTTCAACTTGAAAAATGTTCTATGTTGGAATTAAAAAGGGATTATCCAAAGTGTAATCAGTGAAAGCTGATCTGACCAGCATTTTTTCCCAAGCCATCAGTATTTTGCTTATATGAGGAAGGGCCATTAATACATGCTGCTTTTAAAGCGATGCATTTTACTTGGAAGATCTTGAGAATTTCTGAAGGACCATTTAAGATCATATATTCTGCATAGATTTTAACAGGTTGGCTTTAAAGAGACAAAGTAAATGTTTTTGAGAGTAGGCTGGTTGCAGTCTAAATTAATCCAATTAAAATGTATGGCTCATCATGAAATGGAAATTAAGACAATCGTGAATAAATACTTCAAATAGCTGAACTAGAAAGGGCAAAATCAAATTAAAATGGTATTCTCTGTAAATTTTTTTTATAAAGTTTAAAGTGTAATTAAAATGAAAATAAACAATGATGTAACACTGTGGTAAACATGTCTTATTTCCTTTTCTTGCTGTCTATTTTATTTTTTTAACATTTTGTAATTTTTGCTGATGTTGGATGCTGATGCAAAGTGACTTACATGCATCTTATCTTGATGAAAGAGGTCAGAGATAAAACCCTCTCCTGGAGCATTGTGAGTTAAGGGCCTTGTTCAAGGGCCCACATTGTTTACCTCAGTGGACTCAGGATTTGAATCCACAACCTTAAAATTGATTGGCCAACACCATGACCACTGAGCCAGCACATGTTTTTTTATTTATTTAATTGGTTAGTCAGTTACGAGGTAAAGATATTTATAATTTACCATGGGGTGTTAAGACAAACATCTTTGTCTTCATTATTATTTTATTTGTGCAGTCCAAAAATAAAACATGGTTTATTCCATATAACCAAGTTTAATGTTAAGGTTAGTTCACATCTTTTTAAAGTTGACTAATGTGGCTGTTACATAAACCGGGGCATCCATGCAGCAATCCTTTGGTGATAGTGTATTTTTCATGCCTACAAAGAACCTGTAAAAAATAAACAAAAACAAGGAGGGGGGAATGTTATATCAGAAGAGTTATAACACCTTTCATCATTTACATCCTAAATTATTGTCTTAATGCCGCTTCTTGTAGTTGTTTAACAAAATGGTCACATAGCAGGAACTAGTAGGTCTATCTTTCATCAGTACAGTGTAAGGTTCAGACACAATAAAGATATCAACCTGGAGACAGAATATCATTATGAAGAAACATGTCTCTCACACATGAATATATTCATTCATTCATTATCTTCCGCTTATCCTCTATTAGGGTCGCGGTGGGGCTCCCCATGCCCATCCAGGGGAGAACATCTCGGGCGCCGGGCAGACAGACCCAGGACAGGGCGCCAATCCATCGCTGGGCACACACTCACTCACACAGACACACTCTAAACGGGGCAATTTGGAGAATTCAATTAACTTGATCCATGTTTTTGGACTGTGGGAGGAAACCGGAGAACCCGGAGGAAACCCACACAGACACGGGGAGAACATGGAAACTCCACCCAGATGGGGATTTAAACCGGGAATCCCTAGCGCTGAGAGGCGAACGTGCTAACCACTAAGCCACCGTGCCGCTCACATGAATATATATATTCATTAATTTACAATGACTCAGCTAGACATCAGTAAGTCTGAAGAGGCAGGATTATGGCTTAACTGCAGTGTATATATATACAAACGCAGACAAAATTGTTGGTACCCCTTGATTAATAAAAGATTTTTGATTAATAAAAGAAAAACCCACAACGATCACAGAAATAACTTAAATCTGATTAAAGTAATCATAAATACAAATTCTATGAAAATTAACAAATGAAAATCCAGCATTGCTATTGAACCATGCTTCAACGTTAAACTTATTAAACAGGCCTTGGCAAAAATGATCGTAACCCTAAAAATAATGTGACCAAAGTTGCATGTTAAATCAAGGTGTGTCCATTAATTCGCATCACAGGTGTTTACAATCTTGTAATCAATCAGTGGGCCTATATATAAGGCACAAGGTAGTCACTGTGATGTTTGGTGACGTGTCTACCACACTCAACATCAACCAGAGGACCATATCAAATGAAACAAAAGAGCCCAGAAACACTTCTAAAGAGATTAAAGGTGAACTTCAAGCTCAATGAACATCAGCGTCAATCGTTGTTTGAGCCAAAGTGGACTTCATAGGAGTCGACCAAGGAGGACATCATTGTTGAAAACAAATCATAAAACAGACTGGAATTTGCCAAACTACATGTTGAAAAGCCTCCAAAGCTCATGGAAATGTCCTATGGACAGACAAAAATAAAACTTTTTGCCATGGCACATCAGCTCTATGTTTACAGATGGAAAAATGAAGCATATTAAGAAATAACACCGTCACTACTGTTATGTTCTGGGACTGCTTTGCTGCATCTGGCACAGGGTGTCTTCAAATTAATGGAATCTCAAGACTATTAAGGGTTACTAGAGAGAAATGTGCTACCCTGTGTCAGAAAGCTTGGTCTCTGTCAGAGGTCATTGGTCTTGCAACAGGATAATGACCAAAAACTCAGATAAGAGGAAAACATTAGATTATTCTGATGTGGCCTTGTATTAGCCTGGGATAAATCCTATTGAGCATCTTTGGAAGGAGCTGAAACATGCTGTCTGGAAAAGGCACACTTCAAACCTGAGATAAATTTTTGCTCATGAGGAGTGGGCCAAAATACCTGCTGAGAGTTGCAGAAGTCTCATTGACAGTTACAGGAACTGTTGGATTGCAGTGTTTGCTTTAAAAGTTTGTGCAATAAAATTGAATATTAGTGCAAGGGTACCATCATTTCTGTCCAGACTTGGATTTATTATGTTTTTTTCCACCTTTTTGGACTATAAAAGCCTCTCGCTAAACTTGTGAACAGCACTCATACATAGTCAACATGGGAAAGATTAAGGAGCATTTCAAGGCCATCAGAGACCAAATCGTGAAAGGTCACAAGGCTGATAAGGGGTACAAGATCCATTCCAAGGAGTTGGGCTTATCAGTCTCCATCATTGGGAGCATCATCCGGAAGTGGAAGGCTTATGGAACTACAGTTAAACTTTCATTGCCAGGACAGCCTTTTAAAGTTTCTTCCAATGCCAAGGCCAGGCTTGTCCGAACGGTCCAAGCTGACCGAAGGACAACAAGGAGGGAGCTCCGGGAAGATCTCATGTCTGTGAGGAAATTTGTTTCAATCAATACCATAAGTAATGTACTCCACGGCAATAATCTCTGTTCCAGATGAGCCCGTAAGGTACCTTTACTTTCAAAGTGTTATGTCAAGGGTCTTCTACAGTTTGCTCATGATCACTTGAAGGACTCTGAGGCAGACTGGTTCAAGGATCTCTAGTCTGAGACCACACCCACACCCGGGATGACACTGCACATGACCACAAGAATACCATCCCTACTGTCAAGAATTTGATAGACCCAAAACATAATTTTATTTATTATAATGTTCAGCCTCCTCCTTGGATCACCACCTTACCGTGGTGGAGGAGTTTGCGTGCCTGAATGATCCTAGGAGCTATGTTGTCTGGCGCAAAAAGCCCCTGGCAGGGTCTCCCAAGGCAAATTGGTCCTAGGTGACAGGCCAGACAAAGAGTGGTCCGAAAAATACCCCTATAAAAAAAGAAAACAAGAGCACGTGTACCCTGCCCGATATAGGGTTATCGGGGCCCCACCCTGGAGCCAGGCCCGGGGATGGGGTTCGTCAGCGAGCGTCTGGTGGTCGGGCACTTCCCCATGGTGCCCGGCCGGGCCCAGCCTACATGGGTTCCCCCTCAAATGGGCTCACCACCTGTGGGGGGGGGGTAGTAATAGGGGTTCGGTGCAGTGTGGATCGGGCAGTGGCCGGAGGCGTGGGCCTGGGTGTCGCGATCCTCGGTTGCTAAAATTGGCTTTCGGAACTTGGAACGTCACTTCACTGGCAGGGAAGGAGCCTGAGCTTTTGCGGGAGGTTGAGAGATACCGGCTAGATATAGTCGGGCTCACCTCAACGCACAGCTCGGGTTCTGGGTCCAATCTCCTTGAGAGGGGCTGGACTCTGTTCTTTTCTGGAGTTGCCCATGGTGAGAGGCGTCGGGCAGGTGTGGGCTTTCTCGTGGCCCCCCGGCTTGAAGCATGCATGTTGGGGTTTTCTCCGGTGGACGAGAGGGTAGCGTCCCTACGCCTTCGGGTTGGGGAACGG
>JAFMOD010000441.1:813496-843808 GCA_019802435.1 Corydoras maculifer
GGTGTTCCAGGCAAGTCCGGCTGGAAGGAGGCCCCGGGGAAGACCCAGGACACGCTGGAGGGATTATATCTCTCAGCTGATCTGGGAACGCCTCGGGGTTCCCCCAGTCGAGCTGGTGGAGGTGGCTGGGGCGAGGGAGGTCTGGGTCTCCCTACTTCGGTTGCTGCCCCCGCGACCCGAACCCCGGACAAGCGGAAGATAATGGATGGATGGATGGATAATGTTCAGCATGTTGACTGGCGGGTAAAACAACAGACAGCAAAAACACATTTTTTTTGCCACCACTGACTTTAGCTGTGCATCCCAGGCACTCTCATTTCTCTCTTTAAGCCTTCACCATATTTAAAGTCCTTCAACAAGAGTGAAGATTCCTTAGCCCTACCCCTCAATTAACTCACTTGTATTTGTATGTGTGGGATTATTTGTGTTTGTATTGACTTACTTGCTTATTATTGCAATTATTATTTTTATTATAAATATTGATATATTTATCTGAAAAAACTTAAAATGTGAAACATGTAATACTGCATTTTGGGATCAAATATATACCAGAGCACCCACAAAACACAATAATTTAATTGCATGCTATTGATCTATTTTAGTTTCAGATTGCATTTGCAAGAAATATTGTTTATTTAGGTAAAGCTCTAAAACTGATTTGATGAAATTAAGGTGAGAGTTTGCCAAACGATTAGCATGGGCAATCATTAATAATAACTGCATGTAGAAAGCTCCACCTTGTAATATCATGTATATAAATTACCTTTTCCCTGTTGTAAAATCCCTAACAAAAGCCACCTAAGTAGGTATTATATTCTAATAGACAGGCTAGGTGTTTTAATTACTGCAGGATCATTGTTATGGAAGGCAGATGGCAGAATCCTCTGTCTTTTGTTGAAGTCACACTAATTAAAATTCCTGGAGAAGCAAGTCCTCTTCAGAATGCATAATAGGGGGTCCAGCTCTAAAAGTAATAAGAGACCTGATGCCTTGACAACGGTATCACCTTGAAACTTCAGGTGAGTCGATTTCTCACTGAATAACCTCTCTGAGCCTCCCAGGATCATGCTTGGGTTAGAGATGGAGAAATGTCATAAAGTTTTGAGGAAAATGCCCTCTCGGATTGAGATCACTCCCACTGAGGTGATTATGCCCGCTTTATAACTATTTAATGACATGATTTTGAATGGAATGAGATATTATAAATCCCATAACTAGGACATGAGCATGCTAGAAATCCACACACACACACACACAAATAGAAATATTGCAGCAGATATTTTTGTCAGTAAGCATAGGAAGGTGTGTGCAACATATTACTTGAGCTAAATGATGTTTCAAAAATGTTGACAATAATTTATAGTTTTAATAAAAAAAAAAAAAGATCAACCAACCCATGCACTCACATCACTCCACTACACATCTCTCTCCATTGACATCCTGTAGCTGTGCGCAGTCAGTACAAGACACTAATTCTGGCCTACAGGACAATCTCTGAAATCGCTCCCTACTACTCAGCTGAATGTTCTTTTTATTTAAGATACAGACGTCTCATTCACTTTGCTCTAGTAATGAATGTCGCGTGGTGATCCAACCTTGCCATGGTGCTAATTCTCATTCCATATTGTTCACCACTGCTAAATGGTTGTATTATCTTCTCAACTTTGTCCATTATGTTAATACATTCAGCATTTTCAAAAAACAATTCAAACCACTGCTCTTGCGGAAGCACTTGAGCACTTAAAAGAAAAAGTCTTCCCTTCACCTGAGTCCTTGGCCAACAAAATTTATGAGAATGTTTTAGCCGCCAAAGTCACGAAGAAATCCAAAGTAACCTTAAAGCAACTAACAATGTTAATATTAATTAGTCACCATCATTAAAACAGTGAAAAGAATGGTGTGCCTAAAAGTAACAAAGAACAATATAGTGTGGTGATGATGAAGAATAGAGATGACATCCAGAGTTCATTTCCAAAATTATCAGATTTTATTGTGAATACAAACATTTGAAACCCATTACTTTTAACACTCTAAGTGCAACTAACCCTAGAGTCCCCACTTAAATCCCCTCCACCCCATACGGCATTTCCACCTGTGGTCACGTGGAATGTAGAGACCAAATGGTTTAACAATCATCTGAGTATTAGACCTCATAAACTGACAGAGGCAGTACGAGAGGGCAAGAAAAGGGTATCAGTAAGGGTTTGTGTGTGTTTGTGGTGAGGGAGTGTAGCACTGACATTATGACTCTTAAGAATCATTAACCAAGACTACTTTAACCTACTATGCTAAGGTTATGTAATTATTTCACTATTAAGCCTTTTGAGCTGTTAAAACCAGTATATGATCTAGCTCACTTCTTCCACCATGAATTCTAAACCCTCTGGCTAATGAGGAATAGAAATTTCACAGTCGCCAAAGGCTGAGTTGGGGGAGGGTAACAAAGGAAGATGTGGTGTTGTCTATTCTGCTAGTAAAATGTAAGTCTTTCAGCCAAATTAAATGCTCATTATGAATGTGTTGTGTAGTAGTGCTTTCCAATCTGGCCTCAGTAAGCCAAAATTAATAATCCTCCTCTTTGATGGCATGCATTAGAAAAGTCATTTCCATGTGTCTGCATTGTCACAGTTAGTAATCACTCTTCACCATGGTGACTAATTCTGTCTTGCAGGAATAGCTGTGTTACAGATAACCCAGGATCTTACAAGACGTTTATCTAATTAGCCTTTTTGTCACTCATTGATATAAAAATGTATATAAGAAAATGTTCCTTTAAAGTTCTGTATTTTAAAAAATGGAAAAAAAATGAGTGTGATCATTTACAGACCTATATTGTTGTATGAAATGTATTAAATATACAGAAATTAAATTATGAACTGTTATGAGGCAGACAGACATTCCGTACCCCGTATTCTGCGCCCCGTGTCCAAGGTTAGTTCTTGCTGTGGTGTTCAGTTCGCTTTGGGTTCTGTAAGTCTTCCTTGGTTTTGTGGTTTTCCTCCTTTTTCCTGTCCCAGTCATGTACCTCATAGTTCCTTCATTTACCCTCCCAGCGCATCTAGGTGCAGGGGTAAGGTCTCATCTGATGCTAGGGCTGTGCATGTAAAGAATGCTATTGTGGGTGTATCTCTTACTAAGCACTTAGTATGGCCACTAAGTCTATGGAATCTACTTTTTCTGACCTGCGCAACCTCCCTGTTTTTGTGGTCTACCGCCCTTGCTCTGTAGAGTCAGTCTGCGGTCAGAGCACCCCCTATGAGTCAGTCTGTGCTAAGAGCACCCCCTTTGATTCAGTCTGGGCTCAGAGCACCCCGTGAGCCAGTCTGTGCCCAGAGCGGCCCTGTGAGTCGGTCTACGCACCCAGTGCTGCCCGCGATCCGGTTTGCGCACCCAGTGCCGCCTACGATTCGGTCAGCGCACACTGTCCAGTAATCTTCCCTCGAACACACCGCCACCAGCTCATCGCGATTGTCAGTCTCCTCCTGCTCTCGACTCCAGACCTCCACAATCTTTACCCTTGGACTTTCGCTCTGTTCTGCTCTCTTGTGCTTGTTCGGTTCTGCTCTCTCGTGCTTGTTCAGTTCCGCTCTTGTGCTCGTTTTGTTCTTTTCTCTTGCTCGTTCTGTTCCGCTCTCTTATGCTTGTTCAGTTTGCTCTCTCATGCTTGTTCGGTTTCGCTCTTTAGCGCCCGCTCTCTAGCCCTCTAGCGCCCACTCCGCCTCAACATCGCACTCTAGTTCTCATTCGGCCTCGACATCGCCATCTAGCATTCGTTTGGAACTATTTATGAACTTTAGCGCTCATTCTGGTCTTGTATACCTGTTTATATTCCTCAGCCTGCCTGTGTTACCCCTGCAATGGACCTTTGCCCCGCAAGGCCCTGGACCACCTTATTTTTTTGGAACACTCCTTTTTGTTTATGTACCCCTTGGAGGGGGGGTACTGTCAGGATTCTCATTACCCTCCAGTCAGAACTGTGTTTTATTTTGTGTTACACTTTAGTTCCATTTTCCATGTCTCTCATCCTTGAGAGAGCTTGGTATACAATCCAGGTCCTTTTGTTTTTTGAAGCTTTGTATAGTTTATGATTTATATAGAATAATTCTCATAGTTCTGGAACCTGCTGCCTGTTTCTGTGTGGTTCGCTACATTTACCTGGACCTAGGAATATTTTGACAATATGCTCATTAACAGCCAGAATATTATTTGCTGCAAGTAAGCATTCCTAACAAGCATTATGAGGATATTCTTTAACAAAAAAACCTGCATTGTTAATTCATCAACTTGATTAATTTTAAATCTTTTAAGCAGTCACTGACAGAAGGAATTACCGCTCTAGTCCTTTGTCATATAAGACAGTTTTGATCAATAAATCTAAATCCAGTCTTTAGACATAACAAGAAGGGCATTTTAGGTACTTGTTTAAAATCTTATTATTAAATCGATATCTATTAATAAAGTCAATGTGTTAATCAGCATGGCCTTGTTATGATTTCACATGGCTGGCATTTGCTGAAATGTCAGTACCCAAATAAGTGCTCTCTCTTAACAAAATCAATGGCTGTCACACAGCGTGTAAATGTTTCATTACTGTAAATATGGGAGGAGTGATACGGATTGTGAGCAGCCAAGTGTATGCTTTAGTCAGAGAAAAGAAAATAGTAAAAAAAGTGCCAATGTGCCAAAAAATGGCACATTGATCTCTAAACCCACTGATATAGAGCTGCTGGTGGTCTGAAAGAGGAGGTTTCAGGATGGATCTGAGAATTGTTAAAGTGACCACTAGGGCCGATATTATTAATCAGATGACTTGGCTTTTCTTATTGCGATGTGTATATGATGTGTGTGTGTGTGTGTGTGTATGTGTAGTCATGTAAAAAAGGGAAGTGTTGTATGTCTGATGGAAAATTTTAGCTAAATCAAAATGCAAATTTGTCGATAATTACCAAGGTCAACCTCCATCAGTAAACCAACATTTGGTAAGTTAAGTTAAGTGAACATCAAAACCTCTTGATTGTAATTACATTATTCTATTAGTTACTTACAAAAATACACATATGTACAAATCATTAAAATTATTATAGTATAAACTGAAGTAATTAAATAATTAAAATCGAATAAAACTGAAATTTCAGGCATGATCTAAATGAAATAAGGTATACTCTATTATCATTTGGCAATGTTCTCAAGAATAGACGCAAACCCTGCAATTCTGCAATTCAAGAATTGACGCAAACCCTGCAGTTACTGTTTTTGTTGCTAGTCTTTATACTAACCTAAGTTGGTTTATCAATAACGGTGATGGTTAGTACATATATATAGGTTTTGTACATTTGTGGCTGGGTCTTTTTCATAGTAAATAAACATGTAACATTATGCACAGCCTGTATTTCTGGTCTGGAGCTGGCTGATCCTTTTGGCTGGTGTTATGATTATCGTTTTTAGGGTATTGTAGCTGAAAGTGGATAGCATGCATACACTCTACTGTTGTAAATACAGAAGAATAGCGCTGCTTTTGTTTCATTAGAAATGTACATTTTAGAAGCAGCTAGGAAGGACAAGGACAGCCACTGAAGAACCAGAATGATAAATGCCAACTTTATATTTTTTATTAGACATATTACATATTTTTATCTTGCTTTTAACTATGATTGGTTTACTAAATTGTGAAAGTACCATTTGGTAATCTGTGATTTTTTTTTTGGTGTTATGCGGTTAGGGCTGGTATTACATGCTGGTATTACACTTCATTATGCCATACAAGTTACAGAACACGATTCACTCCATATTCTGTCCTTTGTTGCTAAAATTCAAATTATTTATTTTTGTTTATTTGTAAAGCAAACACACTGCATTTTTCACTTGATCATACTGACTAACTGTCTTAAGTTGCAGGTGCTTTCTGCAATGTTTATGCACTTCTGTTGAACCCAGAGGTCCATAGCCATTATCGCTCCATGCTGCTTTAGCAGTTGAGTAACAGCTCTCACAGGCAGTAACTAGGGTGGATAGGGGCTCCCCCCCTAGTCTCAGCTTTGTCAAAGCAGCTACTCGATAAATGGGTTGGAATCTTACCTACTCTTTTGTTCTTGGTTTTTCTGTGGGTGCACACACTTTCAGTGGTAAACATCTGCTGAGTAGTGAGAGAGACATGCCACCTGAGGTATGGTATGGGCTGTAGTGGTCATGTGCCATCCAAAGTGTGTGTGATTGAGGTTTTTTATTACATTAATTGTAATATTATTTGTCTCAAATGATATTTTATCTCATGCAGTTAAGTTCAGTAATACCCACACCTACCACAAGTTTGCAATGGACTTTCACTGGACATAGACCATGGACTATTCTCACAAATGCTCTTTCAGATAAATAAAATTGCACACAATACCTTCTTGTGCCAGGGTTTGAAAAGTTAGACCTTCAACTCAAGTTCCAATTGCCCCACCCCCAAAGCAATGACTTGTGGACATTGTTCATACCCTTAATTAGGTTCGCCACTTATGCGAGTCCTGGTGGGTCTACAGTGTCTCTTTTTTGGCGCCACCCCAAACACCAGATCCACTGGTGTCCGCAGCTCCTGCCCAACATCACCATGGATGGGGTAAACTCGGTAAACCTGTGGAACAACATGTGAGCAGAATGATCAGCAGATGCTTGTCCCAGTCTTTCTGCCTTTGCACCCTGACAATGGCAAGCTCAGTGACCAAAATCTTGTTAAATCTTTTCATCAAACCATCTCCCTGGGGCGCAGAGGTTTATTGCGCATCTTCTTGGCCCCAAGACAGTGGCAAAACTCGCTCATTACCTCAGAATTAAAGTTCCTATCCTGGTTGCTGTGCAGCATCTCCAGGACCTCAAACTGACAGCGGAGAAGCTGGTGGAGGAGTTTTTCTGTCTTTGTTGCACTCTGGTCAGGTACAGCAAACGCCTCTGGCAACTTGGTGAAGTAATCCATTGCCACAAGAACATAGCAGTACCATAATCAGTCAATGGTAAAGGACCCAACATGTCTATCGACACTTTCTCCAGTGGCAACCTGGTCAGTAGAAACACTGCCGCAGGAACAACCTTGTTGTTCGCTACATGCATTTTTCCAGTTTCAACAATAAAGATGGATGCTAGAGCAGCGTCTCAGCTAGACATGGGTCATCTATTTAGGTCGGAGGTTGGGAGTAGTGTGAACTTTTCTCCATATGCTCTCACATTCCCACTTGGGTTTCTGCCGCTATTCCTTCTGCGTCTGTTACCACTGCCCCTTCCCATGGGCCTGTGAGTCCAGTGGCATCTAAAGTGGACAGTCTGAAGAAAGAGTTTTGGGACCTTACCATTGTGGTAAACATTTTTGAATGCTACTGCTGTGACTCCTTCTAATTCTCACTGTGGTTCTGGACAATGTACCAAGATCACCAGTCCTCCTGTTATCTCAAGTGCTGATTCCAGCTTGATGAAGTCTGGATCCTCTCCGGTCTCTTTCATTTTCTGCTACCATTGCGGAGAGGACAGCCACACCAGGCAAGAGTGCACTCAGCCAGAGAATCAGAGAGTGGTATATAAGAAGCTTCTTAAGAGGATAAGGCAGCTGGAAAACTTCTCTGGAGCTCAGTGACGGATGGCACGGAGCTCCGGCACATAAAATGTGTTTTGCTCATTGTTCACCTCCAATCGAGTTTGGTCAGTCAAACCTGCCATCTGGGTTAGTGGGGCCCCCTGTTGATGTGCCCATCTAGATAGAGAGTGTTGATCCTAAAGCTTTGCTTGATAGTCTGCTTTGGTGCTTGTAGACCAACCGTGTAGTGATGGTGTGGTAGTGCCTGGGCTTGTGGTTAGGCCTGAGATTCATCCTGTTGCTGCGTTGTTCTGTCATTGTATCACAGTAAATGTTAGGAATTTGTGTTCTAGGGATGTTTTTGTGAAGCGGGATAGCCCACTTGCTCACATAATTCCTGTAAAAATATTACCAAAGTTCCATCCTCTGGCCGTGTCATGGATGCTTGTGCCATTACGAAGGCTAGAAAAATGAGAAAATGATGCAACAAAAAGAAGTGTTCTGCAGTAAATGGGACATAGGCTGCTTGAAAGGTACTCGTAAGTACTAGCGTGAGATTAGGTTAAATAACTCATGCCTTTTCCAAGAGCAATCCCGGCGCTTACCTTCTGCAGATCTGGAGGATGCTTGTCAGCATTTGCTGGAGCTCCAGAACCATGGCATCATCCCAGAATCTCAGAGTCCTTATGCTTCACCCACTGTGGTTTTGCATAAGAGGTCAGATAACATTAGGATACGCCACATTCCAGAGGGTCACCCTATCCTGGCATCTTAACACTTGTAACATTGTTTATTGGTAATCTCAATGCCAAGAACTCAGGACCCTGTTGAGCCATTAGGTATTGTGAATGTAGTGTACCTCCAATGTTAGAAGGTTGGTTCCGGGTGATGCATACCTGCTAAAAAAAAAAAAAAAGAAGTTACATTCATATATGTATAAAGGCTTAATAAAATGTGATATTGTACAAATACAAAATATGATACTGTATTAGATATATTTAAAAAAACAACCCGCAAAAAGTGATCTGGAATATAGTGAGGGATGTCTGTACATTTCATCATCAATGCTCCCATGCAATTTTCCATACAAAATCTGGAATTTCCACACGGGGCTTAATAAAGTAATCGGATTCTGATTCATATGTAGCAGTGGTGGACCCTGGTTTCAAGCATTTAATAAAAGTGCTCAAGAATTAAATTTATGAACTCAACCAAGAATATTGTGTTCCGTTACACCCGTAGTATCAAACAGGAATGTACAACTTTACACGCTGTAATATACAACCATATTTTTTCTCCATTCTCAAACAAGTAGTATTGATACAGGATTAAAAAAATACAGAATAGTATGCTCATGTCACAATATAATGAAAACTAGTGAGATCTAGGCAGCAGCAGTGCTGGTCAGACACCGGTTTGTGAGACAGAACATAGAAAAAACAAGATAATTGACACACCTGCCACCTGTTATGTTAATTGTCTGTGTGTCTGAGTAGGAGAATGAAGGCAGAGGTAAAGAAGCATTCGAAAAGAGCAAGCTTATAAGAGACACAGCACCGATTGTGTGTGTGGTTGTGTTGGTAGTGACGCTGTATCTGATGTAAAGTTCAGGGTCATGTACCAATGAAAGGTCATTTTATTTGTGGTAGTAAAGCTGAGTTTATGTTCATGGTGTCTACTGTGTTCTCATATTTGCATTGTTGCTACAATACAATGTAATTCATTAAATTTTCACTTAAAACATATTTTCCAGAGAACATATCCAGTTTAATTATTTGATATGTTATCTATGATTGTGCACAAGATTGCATTCTGTTGTTATATTAAAAATAAATTTTTATTTTAAAACGTTTTAATTCTTAAATTGAATGCTCTGCATTGCCCCCTATAGTGCGTGTTTGTGTGTGTGTGTGCACAGCCATAAATTGACATCTTGTCCTGCACCCCCACCCCCCACCCCCCGCCCGTGCCCCTATAAGAGGATTATGAGGAACATAATGAATGCATGAATAAATGAATGACAATAATATGTTATTAACATGTTGTCTGTAGTACTATATCATCGTTTTGATTTGCATGTTAGCATTTCCTGATGTTTGACCAGTGGAAAGTTTCAGCAGGAGTTATTGATCATATACATTTTAAAATGTTGTTTGCAGCCCCGAAAATTAAAAACGGTGACAGAAGTCTCCATTAATCAGAAAATCAATAGTACAGCCAAAGGTCCACTGAGAGTCAACTATAGATTGCAGCCTGCAGAGCAAAAAAGATCCCATCATTGCTCTATTTGTGCTGTGTTCATGCAAAAACAACCTTTGTATATTTGTAAAGTTTTTGCCCTGACAATTGGTTTGTAAGATACAAAAATATTTTTTTTGCTTATTGTTTGGTCATCAATTTTTATGTTTAATTATCAAAAGTTAATTGTAAAAATGACCATGCTATTCCTGTTTTGCTAAAGCCGTTATGCATTAATTTTTAGTTTCACTTAATTTTAATGAACACGACACAAAAATAATAACAAAAAAATGTCAAAATAGTTTCCAAACTTAATTTACTGAGTGACTTCTGGCAATCTGGCAAGACAACATGATGAGTGTTCATAAATGAGCAAATTGGTCTTTTTAACTGTAAACTGTGTATTGTATGGGACACCATTATGTGGCATAGGTGAGAATAGTGACAATAGACACCTTATTACTACACAGTCTATACATGGCTGTCCTACACTATTGATGCTGCCTGGCTGCTTAAGGAAAATGAGTCCACCACTGAGCCTTGATCCTCCCAATGTTTTTTCCTAAAAAAAAAACAAACAAGAAGATGAGTCCAACAATGAGCCTTGATCCTCCCAAGGTTTCTTCCTAAAAAAACAAACAAAAAAAAAAAACAACAACAACAACATAACAAGGCAATCGTCCATTCACGACTCCTCACAGGAGGTGAAGTGTAACTGGGCTGACCACAACAGCCTTCCCTATTCTTGCTTAACTGTCCTCTTTTGAGAGTCTGCTACCTACTATTTACATAGCGGACTTGTCAAGACAGTACTTGATCCCCAGAAGAAAAATGTGTGCTTAGCAAAAATATGTCACTTAGTTTGCAAGACAGAGTCTTTCCCTAACCTTGTTTGTTATCTATAGCAATGCTGGAGGCAATGAGCTTAGGGGGTAGGGTGAGTTTGTTCTTAAGCTACTTATACAACGACTCTATAAATATCGAAGTGCTGGCCCCTCCTATTGGCGTTAATATTTTATATAGCTCAATTGATTCCTTCCTACTATTTGTTTCCATTAAATAGAAAAACATATACAAATCTAAACTTGCCCCTCCCAATTGGGGAGGCCTTAAAGAGCCCCCCTAAATAAGAAAAATAATGAATAAAATTAGTGGGTATGAATATGAATATCTAAGTGCACAGCAATTGGAAAACCAAACACCAGTGTAAATCACTGAAATACTGTGTCTAGCTGGTGTTTGAAAACCCCCACAGATTGAGATGAACCTGGAGCTGGAGGAGTGAACAAAGGACAGGCAGCACTAGTAATAGGCTGAAACTGAGCCAGGACTTGTTAAAGGGATTTGATTATACTGCACTACCAACATGCCTAGATTGGGGATGGCTTGCTTAAATTAATTCAGCTCACCATTGTCAGCCAGGTTCATTTTATGGGTCAGTATTACTGTAAGAATCAGTCCTGGTAAGGCTGAACATAAAACAAGACCCAATAGAAACTTCATGACAAAGAAACTGCTAAGGCTAACCTATATACATAGAAAACAACAAGTATGAACATATTGTTGGGGCTTTAAAACTACCCATACTGTAGAAGCAATCCTACAGCCTGGATGAACCCTGGAGAAAACTGCATTTGACCACCTGTTATATAACTGTTGTTATTAACAACAAGTTAGGACAAGTATAGTAAGTGGTACCCCAAGTAGTCTGGAAAATCAGCAAAAGGTATAAAAGGTTATCATTTTGTACACACACAATGCAGTATGAAAAAAAAGATGTCATTAGTAGAGCAGTATTTACAGTGAGAGGGAAAAATGTATAAATCTCTAACAGGGAGAATGCAAGGAAGTACAACTGTCTGAAGTGTTGGCGGGAGGATAAAAAATAACATGCTTTGCTATAGTGCAAACTGCAGTGGGAAACTGGCTTATTGCTGAGCAGAGAAGCTTCCTGAGCCTGAGTCTTTCTGCTGGTTCAGTCAGACTTTGTGGCTGTGCAAAAAGAAAAAAAAGAGTGCCAGTACACCAAAACTAAATAAATTGAAGGCAAAAATGCAAAGAAAATTTGAATACTCACAAATAAATCATTAATTTTAGTCCAGTCAAAACCCAGCTAATAAACAAACAGTATCTGCTGTCATTGCTATTACCTGCTTTCAAGTTTAAGTGCTAAATCTCAAAACTCATTGCTTGGGATGATTAAACACACAATGTGTTTTTCCAGTACTTGTAATCTTTTAAACTTTTCTTTTTTTTATTAAATAGCGAACATTTTTCTGTTGTTTATCTATCTACGCTGCACTTACTGTACATGGAGACAGTTCTATAACTGGTGGTCAAATTCAGTTTCTTGCTCTCCAGGGTTCATCCAGGTGGTTGGATTGCTTCTACAGCTTGGATAGTTTCACAAACCCCAACACCATATTCCTACTAGTTGTGTTCTATATAAGTTAGCTTGAGCGGGTTAGTTGTCATGTAGTTTCTATTGGGTCTTGTTTTATGACCGTTTTCTCTGTTATTTTAAGGTATCCTTGGCTTTAACTACAACAAATCCACAATTTGATTAGCTGGACAAGACCATCTCGGCCTCAGGACCATTTTGAAAGGGTATGTGATTTACCTCACTCACTTCTGTTTTCAGTTCCCACAGATTAATCCCTGTGGTATTAACAGATGTTCAACATAAGTACTGGTCCTTTGCGAGGTGTTTAAGAAAGGAAGTTCTTCATTCGATAAGCCATCAATTCTTCCAGGCATCAACATCAAGAGGTTGTTTTTGTGAAAAAATCCACCTGATCCTCAATTAAAGTGTACATTTTATTTACACAGTTATTTACTGTGAATAGATATTACTATTGCTTCCAAAAGTTTGTAACAAACCTCTCATACACAAGAATTTAGACATGTTCTTTCCTCAACAATTAGGAAATGTTTTATATTAATACATGTATGCACTTACACATGTTCTCTACAATTCTATATTATATAAATGGATATTTTAATACAGCCTCCTTATCGTCAGTTTTATCTAACTGAGAAATCTGAAAGTATTCTAGCTATAAAAGCTATAATTTTCAAGAATAAATTTAGATCAAGTATATAAGGGTGGGCGGCACGGTGGCTTAGTGGTTAGCACGTTCGCCTCTCAGCGCTAGGGATTCCCGGTTCGAATCCCCATCTGGGTGGAGTTTCCATGTTCTCCCCGTGTCTGCGTGGGTTTCCTCCGGGTTCTCCGGTTTCCTCCCACAGTCCAAAAACATGGATCAAGTTAATTGAATTCTCCAAAAATTGCCCCGTTTAGAGTGTGTCTGTGTGAGTGAGTGTGTGCCCAGCGATGGATTGGCGCCCTGTCCTGAGTCTATCTGCCCAGCGCCCGAGATGTTCTCCCCTGGATGGGCATGGGGAACCCCACCGCGACCCTAATAGAGGATAAGCGGAAGATAATGAATGAATGAATATATGAGGGTGATGACTGAAGGAAATTGACAGCCTGAAGACTAAATGACAGTTCAAACTGACAAACACAGGGGTTACCTTAAAATAAGTAAGCTAACATCCTGGGAGTACTGCAGTCCCATTAGTCCAGAAGCAATCAAGGTCCTGTCCATCAGAACCAAGTGCATTTGGTCAACATTATACAATTTAAATTAAGTTTAATCATTAAATTCCTCTAAAAGATAAAAGTACTTTAGGGTAATCACTGTAGAGTAATGAGGATGAGGAGCTGGTGTACCCACAAAAAAGATAGAGCAGTAGTTTTATACAATAACATTGTAATCAAGTAGAAGACAATTTACCACAGTGCAGCATGAAACTCCAGCACCACTGATTAGAGTAGCATAAATCCAAAATATGATGGCGAAAAAAAGAATTATACAGATTATAAATGTACAAAAACCCCATCTTTAATTATACAGGTACTTTCTACACTAGGTTGTAATAGTATCATATCTGTGTGCAAGACCACATAGTACATTTTATCAGAGGCTGACTTTTTATTTACATTTCATTGTTATTCATCTATTGCCTGAACCTACCAATACTAGGTGCACCATAAACTCTGTCAATGCCAAGGACATGTCTGAATCTGTCAATATTGAATGTATGTCTAAAATATGTAATTTCATGTCTAGTCATAAGTCTGGCACCAGCGGTCCCAGTGCACTCAAGCTCATCTTAAACTCAAAATAGTTTTCAAGCTATTAATTTATAGGGTTTAATTTATTTTACACAAAAAATATTGGCTTACTTTTCATGTAATACACAAAAATATTGTTCATCTTATCTCATTATCATCTGCTTAATCTTATATTTGGGTCGCCGAGCACCATGGCCATTCAGTGGATGATGTTTCGGGTACTGGGCAGATACATCTTTGCAGATACACACACTCACTCAGACACACACATACTATATAGGGACAATTTAGAGCAGCCAATCTTGAATCCATATTTTTGCACTATGGGAGGAAACCAGAGAACTTAGAGAAAACCCATGCAGACATGGGGAGAATTTGTGCAACACCATGAGGATCGGTTCAAACCTAAACCCCAGAACTAAGAGGTGGATGTGCTAACCACTATGCCACTATGCCACCCAAAAATATGTGTTTAAATTTCCTGTGTTCTTATATTATTGAAATTTTTTATTTGTTATACATGTTATCATCTTCATCTTTTTCTTTTAATTATATCTCATCTAGTGATAAGGGAAGGGCTATGTGTGGTTAATTTATATTTGTTACCCTTTTTTTAGCATATCCTGACTGAAGCAACAAGTCCGATTTTATTTGGTAAGAAGTTTTCAATTCATACAAATATTTTAGAACCTATAAAACAACACATTGTTGAAATATGTAATTACAACCAACATCAACCTAACTAGACAGATTTTAAATAAATACAATATTTTATTTATTTTATAATAAATGAAGAAGTACAAATCCTAAATGAGCTTTTTATAAAATGTGCATCATTTTCTGCCCATAATATTAGTGCTGATGTGCCAGATTTGCTGTAATGACTGTGAGTCTGGGTTATACTGCATAATCACTTTAGCATTTCTGCCTGAGCTTGTTTTTCTGGATAAAAGTGCACTGTATTTTTTTAGCTGTGTCAGCTTTTTTGTACACACTGTTGGGACCGCAAATGTCTGAGAGTGTTTAGTGTAACATATGTGTTTTGCTGTCTAGTTCTCTAAATAATTGAGCCATTTTCACAGTTAGTGAGTGTCAGCAAGTAACACTTGATATGAACTGAAATATTTGTGTAACTGAATTGAGAATGTAAAACTTTCCATTAAGCGATTTTGTTGTGGTGCACAAAATGTCATTTTATACATTTTAAACAAACTTTGCTACCTTTATATATTTGACTGGTCATTAATTAGATCATCATTTATTTGTTTTTTATATTCTCTTACAAAAGCATTTTATTAGACTAATATTTTTATTTGGTTTATGTTGAGTTTATTTGGTTTATGTTGAGTTTTAGTGAATCCACAGGGAGAGGCGGAGCTTTTTTGTCATGTCCGCCACCATCTCCTCCGTCATCCTGGGGCAACCATGGCTGCAAGACCACAACCCTTCCCTGACCTGGGATCCCCTGTATATCCTGGCCTGGTCACTGCGCTGCCACACTCGCTGTCTGACACCACCCACCATGGTACAGTCAGTGGCAGCTACCAACTCCATCGCTGTGGGTCTACTGGCTAACATCCCTTCTGAGTATCAGGACCTCGCCACAATGTTCAGCAAGGGTCACGCGTGTCGACTACCCCCACACCTTGAGTATGATTGCGCCATTAAGCTCCTACCTGGCGCCAAGTTCCCGTGCTCTATGCCTTACTCTCCGTCAAGGAAATGGCCATAAGGGGTACATCGCCTAGGCACTTGCAAAGGGATTCATCCGTCCTTCCAAGTCCCCGGTCAGCTCCAGTTTCTTCTTCATGCCCAAGAAGGACGGTACACTCCGCCCTTGCATCGATTACCGGGAACTTAATAAGTTCTCTAAGAGGTACACCTACCCCTTCCCACTTGTCCCATCGGCTCCCAGCTGCGGAGCGCAAAGATTTTCACTAAACTTGACCTCCGCAACGCCTACAACCTGGTGAGGATCAAGGAGGGGAACGAGTGGAAGACTGCTTTCAGCACCACTGCGGGTCACTATGAGTATGCCGTTCGGGCTGTTCGGGCTGTTCGGGCTGACCAACTGTCTGTATTCCAATGCCTGGTTAATGACGTCTTAAGGGAGTTCCTGGGGAGATGTGCAATCGTCTATCTGAACGACATCCTTATTTACTCGCCCGATCCCCGTTCTCACGTTGTCAACACCAGAAGAGTCCTAGAACGTCTTCTAGAACACGGTCTGTACTTCAAGACGGAGAAGTGCAAGTTTCACCTGAAAGAAATCGCATTCTTGGGATACATAATCAATGATCTTGGCATTCAAATGGACCCCAGCAAGGTCAAAGCGGTTCTGGAGTGGAAGACGCCCTGCACCGTCAACGAACTGCAAAGTTTCCTCGGATTTGCTAACTTCTTTCGCAGATTCATAAGATCCTTCAGCCAGACTGTGCTCCCGCTCACCAGCCTATTAAGGGGCAAACCCAAGAAGCTGGCGTGGTCTGAAAAGGCCGAAGCAGCATTCAGGAGACTAACCTTTCGTTGACGCTTCCTCTCTGGGCATCGGCAGGATCCTGTCCCAATGGCAAGGTGAGCCTCCTAGACTTCATCCTATCGCTTACTACTCGCGCAAACTCATGCCGGCCGAGCAGAATTACTACGTGGGAGACCGGGAACTCCTCACCATAAAACTCGCGTTCGAGGAGTAGTGGCATTGGCTTATGAGCGCGAAGTTCCAGTACAAGTCATTACGGACCACCACAATCTGGAGTTCCTGAAGTCCATGCGTCGCCTAAACAAGCCTGGTGGTCCCTATTCTTCAATAGGTTCGACTTCACTGTTACTTACCGGCCGGGCAAGGAGAACGCTTAGGTGGACATCCTTTCCTGTAAGTTCGAGGACCAGGATAAGGCAGAACCCCCGGTCAAATCTATTCTGCTGCCCAGTGTATTCGGGCAAACCATTTCCTGGGAGCTGGACAGCGAGATCCAAGAGATGAACCAGAGGGAACCCCCGCCCAATAGGTCTAAGATCCCCCCCAAAAAGACCCATGTTCCCCCACAGTTCCGGCAGCAGTTCATCTCTTGGGTCCACACCAACACCAGGTGGGTCATCCAGGGGCGGAACGCACGATGGAGAAAATAAGGCAGAAGTACTGGTGGCCCGCCATGCGGGCCGATGTCAACAGGGACATCGCCTTGTGCGCCACCTGTGCGGCCTCCAAGTCCCCCCGTCAACTTCCTGCAGGGAAACTCAAACCCTTACCAATTCCACACCGCCCTTGGAGCCACATATCGGTCAACTGTATCACCGATCTCTCCATCGCCGAGGGTAACACCACCATCCTTTCGGAGGTGGACCGCTTCTCAAAGGGGGTTAAATTCATCGCCATCGCCAAGTTCCTCCCATGGGCCGAAATCGCCCAGAACTCTTTAAGAAGTTACAGCATGTGTATCACTCCCTTCCAATGCATCCTTGGTTTCCAACCTCCCTTTGCCCCCTGGGATCCTACTCCTTCCAATGCCCCGGCGGTAGATGAATGGTTCCGGAAGAGCGAGGACGTATGGGAAACCGTCCATCAGCGGATCACTGAGAGCAACGCCCGTTCCAAACGATTCGCTGACCACAGGAGTGAGAGTCCCAACTACCAGATCGGGGACCAAGTATGGCTGTCCACTAAAGACCTTCGCATCCCGGGCAGCAAGAAACTCAACGCCAGGTTCATTGGTTCCTACTCCATCATCAAGAAGGTCAATGTAATGCAATATAATATACTCTCAGGTTCATTCCCCTAAAATTCCTCCCTCGAAATTTTTTTTTTCACTGATCAGTGGAGGGAAGATTCTTCTACTGAAATCCTTCTGCTGAAAAACATACTGTAGTACCTTTTGAATACCTCTAGTTCCTTATTAAGCAGTTCTTAATACTATTTTTTAAGCACAAAAAAGTTTTGATCTTTGCCAGTGCCTGATACTTGTTTTTTTAGCTTTATCACCTGTTCTTTTTTAACTTGGACACCATTGGACTGCTTAAGCCTAGTTGAAAGTCTCTCCATTTCTTTTTCTGTGAGAAACAGAGGTTACCTGATCAAATAGTGGATTATGCGCTGTCCAGTTAAGCAATCCTGACAAGAAACTGTTGTCAGGTTTGAAAGATAAAGTTTCAAGTTGCATTTTGAATATTTTACTTTACAATGAATTTAAAAATACTCTCAGACTCTGGCAAATCATGTAAAAACATGCAGGGAACAATTTTATAATAAGGTAAATGGGTATTTACACACCCTTATGAAGTACTAGTATAAGCCATATCTCATATGTCACATACTTTTGTTGATAACAATCACTCTTCTTATTACTTACTCTTCACATTTCTCACATTATAATTTCACATGGTGGCTTAGTGGTTAGCACGTTCGCCTCTCAGCGCTAGGGATTCCCGGTTCGAATCCCCATCTGTGTGGAGTTTCCATGTTCTCCCCGTGTCTGCGTGGGTTTCCTCCGGGTTCTCCGGTTTCCTCCCACAGTCCAAAAACATAGATCAAGTTAATTGAATTCTCAAAATTGCCCCATATATAGTGTGTCTGTGTGAGTGAGTGTGTGCCCAGTGATGGATTGGCGCCCTGTCCTGGGTCTATCTGCCCAGCGCCCAAGACGTTCTCCCCTGGATGGGCATGGGGAACCCCACCGCGACCCTAATAGAGGATAAACGAGAGATAATAAATGAATGAATGAATAATTTCACATTTCTCATATCTTGGAATCTACCAGCTATATTGAAAGCTTTTTTCTTCATAGACATTCATTTATTCCGATTTTTCTTTGGTAACAAATTATCTTTATTGCATCAGTGACTTCTTCACATTTTCACAATCAGAGTTTCTCATATCAATCCTGTGCTAGTGACAAAAATGTTCATGTTCTTTCCCCAATGTCATGACTATTCAGGTACAACAGTTTACCCCACAGACATCTCTATATCATTAAAGGTCCATTATCTTAAGCTAAACTTGGAAAAAACTATTGACCTCCCTAACCAGCCTAAAACATCCCTAACCAGTTTTGTTAAAAACCTTGATTTTACAATTGACATGACATTCAAACCTTAAACATTTAGGACCAGAAGTGCAAGAAGTCAGTATTTGATGATACTGCAGCTTGTTACTTGATATTGCAACTTATTGACTTGACTTGCTCTATTACTTGTTGATTTGGATATGATTATCAGCAAATAGTATGTGCATAACTTTTACAATAAATATTTCAGTTTTCACTTTTGCAGAAATGTTATATAAACAAATAATTTATACCAGAAACATACAGACAATAGGTACAAAAGATACTTATACTTCCATTAAGCTATTTTTAAGAACTATCAAATTAAATGCAAGAAACATGGATTTAACTTCAATTACTGCCAAAAGTAGTAAAAAAGGAGGACTAGAAAGGTTAAAAAAGAAAAATACATTACTAGAGAAAGACAGCGCTGTGAAGTGAAGTTACCACCACTTTCCATCTAGGCTGAATTAATTCCAGTTCCTCTGAGGTTCTGTTCCTTAATAACATATCGATCACCAGGTCAGATATGCAAAGTGTCTGTCTCACAGCAAATCGCTTCAAGCTCAGCTGCATGCTGATGGAAAATACAAAGCAGACACTCTTTTTTTTTTCTTTTTTTTTACAAAATTAAATCATTCTCTGTATTTTTGCCAATAGTGCCAAACAAAGACATAGCAAAAACATCCACAGCTGACACCACCACACTAATAAGTTTGATTTTGAAACACATCACTTTTATCACTATTAAAACAACTGATCACATTAAGACTATTAGGAATCTTCCAATGATGAGTCACAATTTGATCAGATGAGTCACAAAGATGGGGTTGCATGAGTGCTTGTGGCATGGGCAGCTTGCATGCCTGGAAAGGCATCATTAATGCAGAGAACTATGTTCAGGTTCTGGAACAACATATGCTCTTATCTAGATGTCATCTCTTTTAGGAAAGACCCTGCATTTTTTAACAAGATAATGCCAGACCATATTCTGCAGCAATCACAAGATCATAGCTTCATTTGGTTTCCCTCAATGTTCTTCCTCTTTTTCTTAAGTGAATGTAAAGTACTTCGACCATGACTGACTTTTTAAAAGCAATAGATAACTGTGGTCATTTAGCTCAAAAAAATGACCTTATTTAGACATCAACAACAAGCTGGGTAATAAATAAATTCTTACCAAATCCTTAGTGACTTTTATTAAATGTTACAGTGCACAGACAGTAACAGCCAAATGATCTTGCAATCGTTTTGTACAATCTAATAAATTCTATAAATAAGTTGAAATAACATAAGGAATGCAGAAAATATGCATGTAGCAAATGGTGGCAGATGAAGATTTAGAATTTATAATAAAACATTACAGATCAGACATGTTTCAACTCAAAACAACTTTATTTGCCACCAATAATGCATTCATCTCCTTTTTTGCCATGAATTTGTTATTATAAGTGATGCATTCTTGTTAATTTGCAGAAGCACTTACACATGCCCCAATTAAAACCCCAAAAAATGCACTTTTACCCATCCAGTTGTAAAATTTTTTAAGGGTTGGTTGAGCTCTGTATGCCACAATGTCTTCAAGACAGCCCTCAGATGTTATCATTGCTATAGATAGTAATGTAATTCAGATAGGCTCAAACAACTAAAACGGAAGTCACCAACACACTGGTGTAAAAGGTAGGGTGGCAGTTTATTTCATGGTACATTGGAGTTAAGGGGATCTGCTAAAATCACTTTGTTAAAGCCTGTGTCAAATAAAAGCAAGCTGAACCTAACCATTGCTGCAATTTCATCCTAAACTTTTTTATGTTCAGGTAGGTATGTCCCTGTTTCCTTTTTTTAAGGAAAATAAACCAATGTAACATATTCGTAAGTAAGAAAAGTATATAAATTGTAAGGATTTGCAGAGAGTTTAAAGGAGTCAGGTATTTTTTTAATCACTTGGATGACAATTGGGTGTGAGCTGAAGCCCTGTTTTATGTAAAGAATAGGGATCTATCAATGTCTAATGACATATTGAGTCTTCATAACGCATCTGTAAAAGTGTATCATGACACAAAGAAGATTTTTAAGGAAAAAGATAACATCTAAGCTGCTAAAAACATTTTTTACATTGACTAATGTAATATTTATGTCCACCATCAAGAGAACATTAAAAGACTGCAATGTTAATGGCAAGGTTGCAAAACGTTGACTGTTCTCCTAAAAGAACATTGCTGTCAGGTATCAATTTGTTAAAGATCATAAAGTCAAACCATGGAGTTGTTTTGTGGATCTATGTGACCAAAATAGATCTATTTAGTTTAAAATAAAGGCAGCATTTCAGCTTACCCAGCTGTTAAATAGGGTTGGCCAGGATGACTTGCTATCATTTAACAAAACAACAAAATCAGAATCAGAAAGTCATGATTTTAATTCTAGGAAATTGTGCTTCATACAGTTACATCAATTGTAAGTATTATAAATACACTAAAAATGAAGGACAAAGTAATAAGACACTAATAAAATATGTAGCTTTAATAAATAAGAAATTGCAATATAATAAAAACAAAAATTCTAAATAAATATTCTTCTGTACATAAATCGTAAAGGGAAAGTGACTGAAATAAAAATATGTAATATATCACAAACAATACAGATAATTCCACATTCAGCATATTGCACATCATGATTAAAAAATGTATTTCATTGTTGTTGCAATTGCAAGCTCAGAACATTATCTACATCTGAATGCAGATTAGTGATCCTATATATTATTAAAGATGGCTATATAACCACCAGCCTGATTATCAACAACTCTTTTCTGAGCATGAAGACTGACCAATTTTAATAATTAGGTATTATTTATATGGGAATTAAGTTATAGCTATAAAATATGTATGGGAATTTTCTTAAAAAATCACTAACTTTTGAGTCATTATAAAGTTAACTGTACAATTCTGCAAGTATACATTTAGAAATAGGTGGTATCTAGTCATTAATAATAATAATAGTAATTTTACACAATTCAAACAAACTACTTTCAAATGAACCAATACAGATATTGGAATTCAATGCGTGACTTAAAAAATACTCAAAACTGCCCTAAATCCTCATGGCATAAATTCAAGCAGTAATGCAACAAAGTGCATAAATACATGATAATATCGAATCAGCACAAATCTGTTGACCTCCATGAAACTCCCATTTGACTACATCGGCTATGTGCTGCTTTGTAGTGAGATATGATAAATGTTGTCAGCAACAATACAATGGAATATTGTGGCCTTTAAATGATGTTCAGCTGAATGGGCCCAGAGTATGCCAAGGAAATATCACCCACACATTATTTGACCAACAGACTGAACCTATGATACAAGGCAGTATGGAGCCATGATAAAATTTTGTCTATGCCAAATTAAGATCCTTATATCTAAAATTCATTCATTCATTATCTCCCGCTTTATCCCCTATTAGGGTCGCGGTGGGGTTCCCCATGCCCATCCAGGGGAGAACGTCTCGGGCGCTGGGCAGATAGACCCAGGACAGGGCGCCAATCCATCGCTGGGCACACACTCACTCACACAGACACACTCTATATGGGGCAATTTTAAGAATTCAATTGACTTGATCCATGTTTTTTGACTGTGGGAGGAAACCGGAGAACCCGGAGGAAACCCACGCGGACACGGGTAGAACATGGAAACTCCACCCAGATGGGGATTCGAACCGGGAATCCCTAGTGCTGAGAGGCGACCGTGCTAACCACTAAGCCACCGTGCCGCCCTTAATATCTAAAAAATTTTTTTTTTAATTATTCGTTATAATATAGCCTCATTTGCCTGTTCTTATCTGACAGGAGTAAACCCCAATGTGATCCTGATATAGTTCATCTGCTTCAAGGTTTGACTTGTCAAGCATTTAAAGATGCTTTTCTGTTTACCACGGATGTAGTAAATGGTTATGTGAGGCAGCTGTATGTACATATGTAGTATAATTATGTATGTATGTATGTATGCATGTATGTATGTATGTATGTGGATTAGCAGTTTCTGAAATACTTCAGCCGGTCTAGCACCAAAAACTATGCCACATTTAAATTTACATTAATCATCTTTCTTCCCATTTATGATGCTCATATTAAACTTTAGCAGGTCATATTGACCATGACAAAATACTTAAATGCTTTAAAGTACTGTCATGCTATTCTGCTATATGGATATTTAAACAAGTGTACCTTATAAACTGGCCAGTGGGTATCTCTATTTCTCTCTTTTGAGTCAGTTTAATGACTATAACTATTTGCTTTTAGCTCATACAAAATAAGAGCACAAAGACTACAATTTCACATAAACTGTTCATAAATGTCACACCCACAGCTCCCACTCTTTCCCCACTGTCTTATGTTCCTCTTCTCACTCGCCTGAGTTTTAATTCTGCACCCTGCCCCACTCATTTGGTTAATTATCTTAATTGTTTTAATTATCTCCAGTTCTCATTTATAGGGCTTGCGTGGCGTTGGGACGTTGCGTTTCCTCAACGTTGTAACACGCATCTGTGGGACACTGCTACCAGCCTTTCTTTATATTAAACAACCTGTTGGGATGTATTGGCTTCCAGGCACACTGTTTGCGAGGGATCTCGCTACCTGAAGGTTTAGGGTCGTTTTTTGTTGTTTTTTCATTTGGAACTGACAATGTACTTTAAGTTTATGTGGCTGATTTAAAAGGTGACACACTGCATTTAACTGTCGTTGCTCCTTTCAAGCGCACCATGAAAATAAAGTCTACATATGTAGCTCCCTCAGATTTAAAGTCGACAGCACAAATATTCTTGCCAATACTGGTCAGGTTTATTCTTGAGTTTGCACCTTAACTTTGTACATAACCTTATACCCAACCATAAGAACTGTAACATAAATCAAATAAACAAATATACAATGAGTGATTTCACATTGTAAACTATTAAACTTAAGAATGATCCTTTGTTGGTTTTACCACATGAATTTACATCTTGATTTAGAACCATAATTATATATATATTCACTCTAATTCTAGAAAATATAATTGGTATACTAACAGATCACAAACCTCATTGGCTGCATAACTATCAGGAGAGCTATATTATCACGTTGCGACTTGTTGCTCTACAGCTCCCGAATAACTCTTAATGTTAACTTTGGAACTTTTACAAACATAGTAACCATGGTAATTAGCAGTGTAACTATGAACATTAACTTTGTCAATGTTCTTAAAAGAAATATACTTTTATACAGTGTACTTAATTTAAACCAATTAAATATAAACCAATTAAAATATAAAATGCTCAAGTAGGCAGTTACAACATATATATATATATATATATATATATATATATATATATATATATATATATATATATATATATATATAGGGTGGCACGGTCGCTTAGTGGTTAGCACGCTCACCTCTCAGCGCTAGGGATTCCCGGTTCGAATCCCCATCTGGGTGGAGTTTCCATGTTCTCCCCGTGTCTGCGTGGGTCTCCTCCGGGCTCTCCGGTTTCCTCCCACAGTCCAAAAACATGGATGAAGTTAATTGAATTCTCAAAATTGCCCCATATAGAGTGTGTCTGTGTGAGTGAGTGTGTACCCAGCGATGGATTGGCGCCCTGTCCTGGGTCCACCTGCCCAGCGCCCGAGACGCCCTCCCCCCTGGATGGGCATGGGGAACCCCACCGCGACCCCAATAGAGGATAAGCGGGAGATACCAAAATGAATGAATATATATATACAGTATATATATATATATATATATATATATATATATATATAAACACCAGTAAATCTCATAAAACTTCTATTATTTAATCATTTTTTTCTTAATTTCTAACTGTTACATTTAAAAGATAATGGCAATAAATCATATCACATGGTTTTCCAAACCCCACAATGCAACTGTAGCATAAAAAGGAAGAAGTAATAGTAATGCTGTACTGAGAGAGCATCTGGCATCTAGCATTAAACTATGGGTTTGAAAAAAGGAACAGTGCATAAAACACATGCCATGCTGGCCATATTTTCATGCAAAAGACATTAAGACAAATTGGAACGCTCCCATCACCACACTTAAATAGGCAGCAGTGCAGGTGATTTCAATAAGCAATCAGTTCTCACCAGACTGCCTCTGTCTCTCTCTAGACTGTGATTATGGGATAAAGTGGTATTGGTGCCATTAAGTCAGAATATTATTAAATTTTTTAAGTACGGTATTTGGTAGCTTATAAGATAGACTTTAATTATAAATAATCTATTTCAACATTTAAAAAAGTCTGCACAAAACATTTAGTTGAAAGACAAGTCCAAACTTTATGTATAAGTAAAAAAACAAAAACAAATGTAGGCTAAATATTTCAGTTAACTTGTTTGTAGAACCAATGTAGTTAAATACATATTATAAGTTTTTTTGCTAAATAGGTACTTAAATAGTAAATTGAAAGTATACCAAATTTTCTAATATCACCTTTGTGCTGCACTATTTTTTGTTAATGGATTGGCGCCCAGCGCCCCAAACGTTCTCTCCTGGATGGGCATGGGGAACCCCACAGCGACCCTAATAGAGGATAAAGCAGGAGATCATGAATGAATGAATGAATGAATGAAAGAATGAATAACCCATGTCCAGCGATAGATTGGCGCCCTGTCCTGGGTGAATCTGCCCAGCGCCAGAAACGTTCTCCCCTGGATGGGCATGGGGAACCCCACCGCGACCCTAATAGAGGATAAAGCGGAGGATAATGAATGAATGAATAAATGAACCCAAAAAGGTTACTTTAGCGAAATTAGTTGAATATAATGATAATTATAATTGATTCAAACAGTGATACCCTCATGTTACAATAATGGCAAGATGCTAACTGTCTTGCTGTGCCTGATTTAAGTCCTGAGAGGACATTATCCACAGCAGAGTTAGTGAATGTAAAACAGCTCTGAGCATTTCCCAAACTCCTCTTCATGTAAATAATACATGAAGTGAAATTGTATCACTATTCTTATTGCACTTTAACTTACCAATATGAAATATATTTTACAAACATTAGCATTTCCATAGCAGAACAAATTTAAATGCAATAAAAACTTGTTAATTAAAAGTTGCTAATTTAATTTAAAATTTCTTTACCAGAGATAATTACAAAGTTGACAAATTAGCTATTGTTTTCAATAGCAAGCATGATTCTATGCGTTAAATATAAATACATTTAACAACACACATTTAATAGGGGTGGCATGATTGTTTCTTGAATTTCTTTTTACATTGTTACGTAGCTTGGATACCTTGGTTTAGGTGGCTTAGGCACTGGCCTTTCAGTACTGGGGATCCAGGTTTGAATCCCAATCTGAGTTTGAGTTTCCACGTTCTCCTGTGTCCATGTGGGTTTCCTCTGTGTTCTGCCCACAGTCCAAAAACATGGAATTGAGGTAAATTGAGTGCTCTAAAATCCCCCATATACAGTAGTGTGTGTTTGTGTGTCTATGTGTGACTGAATGTGCTCAGTGATAGATTGGCAGCCTGTCCTGGGTGTATCTGTCCACCGAAACATTCTCTCCTGGATGGGCATGGGGAAACCCGCCCCCCCCCCCATCCTGACACTAAAAGAGGATTAGGCAGAAGATAATGAATGTATGAATATTTTCCTTGCTTCCTTTGTGTTATATTAGCCTTCACTTGTTTTTTTTTCTTACTGGGGGTTGATTTTAGTAAGAGTTTTATTCTGTATCATTTGTGTGGTACCTTTGTTCTCCTAATATATATCTTTTAGCATTTTTTTGGCTTTTTTTGTGTACTCTCCTTAACTGCTCCAACAGTGCTTGTTTCATTTTAGATTTTTTGCTCATGGTTATTCTATTCCTGACTAGTTTACCCTGTTTAGTTTCTATTATGAAGCAACATTATAACACACACATACAAATATTTTTCATTTTACACAAACATTTTAAACCATTATAACACACACACACACACACATTTTATTAATTTTTCTAACAAAATATGGAAAAGAAAACCTTCCAATATTTTGACACAAAATTTGTATATGGATTGACAATAATTTTCCAAATAATTTTTCTCCCATGTGGCCATGTCTATCATGGTAACAAGATGATTTTATAAATTAGTCCTGGCTATGGGATCAATGGTCATGCTCATTCAGAAGTGCTTTTTCCCTTTGACCTTTATGCACGAAGATTTCCCTGACACACTGAATCTTTTAATGCATTAAAAGTAATGTATTTGGAGATTAAGGTTCACCAGGGACTGTGTGTCCAATAAGGACCTCGGAAGTGAATATGTCCCCTTATATGACCAATTGTCACCATTTGCATGAAGACTGTTATGATTTATAGTGTGGGGAAAAGTATATTAAACATGCATTTCTCAATAAATATCTCTGTGATGGGGTATTGACAGACGTGATCTTTTCATCATATGTCAGTAACAACTTAATTACACATACAAATACATACATAAAAAAAATCGTACAAAAAAATAAGTCGATAAATTGAGATATGTAAAAAGTGGAATAAGTAAAGAAAAACATACTACAATACTTAATATAATTTGTATAAATCTCAGTAGTTCTGACAGACACATAATTCTGAACAGAGGAATTAGTCAAAAATGTTATTCTGATTTTGATTTTGCTCCATTTGTCTACACTGGACAACTGAGTTAAAACATTTAAGGTTTGGGGGCCTCTTCTATGAACTGAGATCTCCAGTTCCTTTTTTACAGATTTAGTCAATTGACTGAGTCATTCTTTAATTACTTTTTTCTGAATTATTATTATTATTATTATTATTATTATTATTTATTTAATTTTTTTTATTATTGTGTACCCAGCGGTGGATTGGCGCCCTGTCCTGGGTGTATCTGCCCAGCGGCCGAGACGTTTTCCCCTGGATGGGCATGGGGAACCCCACCGCGACCCTAATAGAGGATAAAGTGGGTGATAATGAAATGAATTAATGAAATGAAAAAAAATTATTATTATTATTAATATTATGTGTGTTTCGGATCATTGTCTTGCTAAAATGCACATCCTAATTACATCTTTGGGATCTTGGTATGTCAACAGACTCTGATTAAAAATTACTTTTATTACTTTTTCTTTCTTTAATGCTCGGAAGCAGAAGTCCAGTTTCCAGAAGTTTCCAAAGTTGGTATGATGTTTTGGAATGAAGTGCAGGGCCATTGTTTCATGTTATAACATGTAATGTTAGTGGTTCAAGTAATAATTATGTTTTGGTTCTATATACACACTTTGAAATGGAAGTTAGTTCTTCCCGATTTATGTTTCAGCGAATCAAATATTTTCAATAAACTTTCAAACTAGATCACACAACTGAATGCAAAGTAGATTCTTTGGCTCAGTTTACACTTCAAGGCTTACAAGTTCCTGGTTAATTAAGTCTGTGAGAAATCAACACAATTTTATCTGGCATCATGCAGCCTCTACAACCTGTTTGATTTTAGCAATGCTAATTTACTTCTAACAGAACCGTATACAGGTCTAAAATAGAATAAATAACTTCATTTAGATTGCTGTGGCAGTGACCAAAAGATTTGTTTTAAATGCTTATTATGCATATTGTTTTAATTGAAAAGTATGTTTTCCAGTGAGCAATTATGTAATATTTGAAGTGACCTTATGTTGTCATGAATATGGAAATAATTAAGTTGCCTTATTTAAGTAACTTTGTTTATTTTTGTATTGTACATCTTTAATTTCACTCTTCTTCATTCCATTTCCTCATCTTATTTTTTACTTTCTAAAATACAACACTCAATTGCACTCCCTTAAGAAAAAGAACACTGCCTGGAGCATAAACAATTATCAGTCACCTCTAATTCTGTGTTTTGGTCAAAATGGCTCTGCAGCAAAGAACAAAATATGTTTAATGTGTGATTAACCAACAGTAATTAATCAAAAATGACAGGCTTAACTTCAGAAAGATCATTACTGGAGCGAATTAACATCAACATTTCATTTTATCCTGCAAATTTATAATGCCATATAAACTGAATTTAATTGCTTTGTAGTCATTGCATGCAATCTCTCCGACAAATCCACATGTGTACTTTGTACACTGTACAGCAAAGATGTTTCTTTTTTATTTATTTATTTTTTAAGTGAAATCTGTTTATGGTCAAGTAATTATTTGTAATAAAAATTTTGCTCTGCAGAAATATATAAACACCTTTAGCTAAAACACATTTACTTTCATCTTTATACACTCAGAGGAACAATGATTATAGCTGGATCAGGTGGATTAAATTAGTATTAGAACCTCTGCAGGGAGGCAGATCTTCAGCTGATTGCTTTTGGCCATATAAACTGCTATTCATTGCTTTGTAGTCATCACATGCAATCTCTTCAGCAAAATCACAGGTGTGGCCTTTGCTACATTGTACACTGTACAAAGTAGTTTTTTTTTAATAGTGAAATCTGATAATATATATGACAATGCATAAAACTGGATTCACATTAATTCCATCGCAATTTAGTTTTTACCTCCAAATTTCTTAAATATAAAGCATTTAGCTTTAAGAACATTCTGGGACTTTCTGGGACTCTCTAACCTTTAATCTGGCTCATCAGCTTGCTACAGCCCTGAACTCTCTGAAGCCAGTTCTAGTTCTCTGTCCTGTTTGGAAAATACTCATTACTGTTCTTTAAATTGGGTGGCTTAGTGGTTAGCACTTTGCCTCTCAGCACTAGGGATTCCCGGTTCGAATCCCCATCTGGGTGGAGTTTCCATGTTCACCCCGTGTCCGCGTGTCTGTGTGAGTGAGTGTGTGCCCAGCGATAGATTGGCGCCCTGTCCTGGGTGTATCTGCCCAGCGCCCGAAACTTTTTCCCCTGGATGGGCATGGGGAACCCCACCGCGACCCTAATATAGGATAAAGCGGAAGATAATGAATAAATGTATGTTCTTTAAATTGCTTATATTTATTTGCCATGTAGTCCTGTGCCTTCATTTCTGGGCCAGATCATTGTGTGCAAAAGCCCTTATTAACATAAACCTTAGACTCGGCTATTATTGTTTAAAAATGCAAATTTAGAAACATTAGCACATTTCTGACACACACTCTCTTCATTCATTCATTATCTCCCGCTTATCCTCTATTAGGGTCGCGGTGGGGTTCCCCATGCCCATCCAGGGGAGAACGTCTCGGGCGCTGGGCAGATAGACCCAGGACAGGGCGCCAATCCATCGCTGGGCACACACTCACTCACACAGACACACTCTAAATGGGGCAATTTTGAGAATTCAATTAACTTGATCCATGTTTTTGGACTGTGGGAGGAAACCGGAGAACCCGGAGGAAACC
>JAFMOD010000441.1:866559-932407 GCA_019802435.1 Corydoras maculifer
CTAGGGAGGTGTTCCAGGCAAGTCCGGCTGGAAGGAGGCCCCGGGGAAGACCCAGGACACGCTGGAGGGATTATATCTCTCAGCTGATCTGGGAACGCCTCGGGGTTCCCCCAGTCGAGCTGGTGGAGGTGGCTGGGGCGAGGGAGGTCTGGGTCTCCCTACTTCGGTTGCTGCCCCCGCGACCCGAACCCCGGACAAGCGGAAGATAATGGATGGATGGGATAGAACAAATGGTAGACTATGAACCTAATGGATCAGATATTTAAGACAGATATTATTTAAGACAGATAGTATATCTGTCATTATAAAACTTTGCTGTTGACTAAGAAGGATGCTTGTATCAAGTGACTGAAGAAGTCACTTGAATGATAGTTGTTTATTTTTTTATTTGATTGGATTTTCTAAAACATTAATCTAAAAAAATAGAATTTATTTATTCATATTATCACACAGGTATTAAAATATATATTTTACAATTTCAGTAAAAAATGTTAATTTTTACTAATAAAACAAGTGTGCAGCCTTGTACATAATGTAGTGCTTTTATTTTATGTCTCAAAATCAGGTAAAAGGTAAATCTGTAGCATTGTTTTTGCACAAAGGACAAATAAAATAGGCTAGTATGTATCTCGTTAACCTTAACATTGGTGAAGGAGACTTTGAGTCTATGTGTGCATTTGAGTCTTTAATGTGACTCCTCAATTATGCATACTTGTTTTGCAGCTGAGGAAATATGTTGATATTGGAAGTGCCCTTTTTGATGTTCTCTGTCAGCAATGTCATGGAGGCATATGGCTCTGGCATGCTTTACTGGAGACATGACAGTCCAGTGTGTGTGTAGGTGTGTTTGTGTGTGTGCGCACGCAATAGAAGAATCCTACTTTATGGCATCTGGATGTTCATTTAGCAGACTACTTCTGAAATGTATGGTGAAAATATGTAAATAATATTTTACAATTGCTGAGGTTTATGATACAAAGATAACCTTGCATTCAAATTAGAAAATATAAAAAAAATACAACTGCCATGTAGGGTATTAGTTGTCAGATGAGTGATGTATTCACTGCAGTTATATCTCATTTGGATTAAATCTGCCTGAGATTGCTTTGGCTGCATTGCTATTCATGGCATATGTGAGTGCAACTGTTTTCAATGTGTGTGATAAAGACAACATGAGAAGACTAACATTTCTTTCACACAAAGGGCAGTTAGGGTATTTGTGCATGCATGAGTGAATAACCTCTAGTCCACAGTGCAAAGCTGATGAAAGGAGAAAAAAAGCTTTACACAGTTCAGGGTTTGGGCAAAACTGGCATGCCCAGTCACTCAAAACAGACACACACACACACACACACACACACACACACACACATGCACAGGGTTAAGAAGATGAGGTTTTGTTAAAGCAGTGGTGGAAAATTAAGAAATAAGCTATCCTTTAGCTCCTCAAAGAAAGTAACATCTGGACTGTTATTCCAATTTCTGTTTTGTTTAAGAAAAATAGCATTCTCTGCATGCCAATGAATTATGGTCCTTGCACATTTTTAATTTCACAGGTTTTAAGGTGGACAAGTACATTTCAAATTACAAAGTGAAAATCAAAACAAAGTCCTTCTGGGCAATATGCAGTGGCCACTGGGAAACATGCATTGATTTCTTTAAGCCCACAGTCATAATAAAGATGCAGTTTTAATATCTTATAGAGTAGGGATTAGAGTTTGTATAATCTAATAACAATGGGAAGGATTCAAATGTATAAAAAATGAGTTAATCTGTTAAATAAGGCAGAGTTTTTTTCAGGAATGTAATATTTCATGTATTATATGATCAGAAAATATATCCTTTCTCCAGAATATAATTTATTTCATCCATATGACATGTTTGACTGACCTGTGTTGATTTTGTCAGCTACAGAAGCTTACAGAAATATCTTAAATATAATAAGTAAATTGTAGAGTGAATATGATCATAGAATAAGCTTAGATTCTTTCTGTTCTAAAGAATATTGGAAAAACAAATTAAATTCCCTGTTACAGTGGACGTTAAAGTTAATGTAAATTGCCATCAAAATCACATTTATTTGACCAAAGTAAAAGGGCACAGTTGACTGATATTATTGCAACATAATCTGAAATACTATAATAAGTACAACATTTAATGTATAGCTTTATGAATTTTATTAAACTATTATGTAACACAAATATCAATAGCTTTGTTATTTAGCATTTTGAAACTTTTACAATTTTAGTAATATGTAGGTGATACTAAAAATGTACCTTAAATTTCAGAATTACAATTTTAGATGTAATTGGATGTTAACATAATATACAATATAGTAAAACCATGTGGACACCCCGTGTCTCACCAATACTCACCAACATTCCTGAATAAATCCTGATCATTTTTAGACACATGTGGTTTCCATATTTTTAGGCCAGCAAAAAAGTCCTTAAAACTGGAGCATGAAGGATTCATTGGATTGACATTAATCAGGAAAACAATTTTGTGCAAAAAAAGTCTATGGGTGCCATCATTATATCAAACACAGTAGCCACTGGTACAGAATTAAGATTAAGTCATTACATGCCAAAGCAGCCTGCTGTTTATTTCACATTTCCTAATAGTTAAGCTAATAGTTAAGTTTCATCCAATCAGAACCCAAGTTCAACTATATCCTTTTCCTGTATAAGTTTCAGAAAACTTTTATTACTGGTCTCATTCTGTCTGCTCTTTGTTTTCTAGTCTTCCAGACAGTGTGCTAAATGAACAGAAGACTAATGTCATCAATGATGGAGATGTTTGATAAGCTAATAATATTCAATGAATATAAATGGCAATTATTTTAACTTACAAATAGCTTATTTGGCAGTCTGGAATTGGAAGAGACTGCGGTTGGCTATTTACAGAAATATTATATTTACAGTTTACTGAAATTTTGAAACTTGCACAAACTAGATTCAGACCAGTGTCAATAGGCCAAGAAAATTGGTGATGTTGGTAGCTTTTCTTCCAGCAGATGAGATAAATGCATTTTCTTACCCTATTTCATAATAGTGAGATTCAAACAAGGATAAACATATCATGTATATTGTCTAATTATAGGAATGACTGTGGGAGCTGTTACTATCTGTGGGACTGTTTGCAGAGAAACTGCTATTGCGGATGTCATGGTGGTCTTACTGTGTTAATCAGGTTTGGTGTGAAGGCCCATTAGATAACAAACTCAAGAAAGACAATTTTTGTTTACCTATGGCATAATGTAGAATGATAAGCGAGTGTTATGGGGCATGGCATGCTGGTATAAAGTGGGCAGGCCAGACCAAACCACATGAAAGGGGATCACAAGAAACAAAAGTATATTTTGGTAATTCAATTAAACCTATTAAAATCTTGACATCTCAGATACTCACACAAACCACTACAAACCAAAACATGCATTGGTGTGCACACTACTCCTACTACTAAGCACAAAGCTTCATGTTTGCCCAGTCACACCGTATGTGACGAAAACCAAAAACCAAAGTCAAAAAGTATACAAAATAAAATACAAAAAAAAAAAAAAAGCCACACAGAATTCTATTCCCTAAATAATTAAAAAGGATTAGCTACCATGAGTGTACTGTACATGGAAAACATAGTGCAGTGAATGTGAAAGCATTCCTTCAAACAGGTGCAATTTATTTAATACATTTATTTATGGTCAATGACGGGACCAATCATTGTCACTTCTAGGACCAATTATTCTAGTGAATCATGGATGAATTTGAGCCTATAACTATGACAGTGTTGTGCACAGCATCGTGTGCAAACTACATGGCTAGAGGAAAAACAGCCTCTAGCCACTGATATTAAGTTACAGTGAGAATTATCGATTTTATAAAATGAATGCCTAATACATGCTCTTAGCCATGCATTGATTTAGTCCAGGCTAAAAAGCCCTTCTCACTGGTTCCAATTATTTGCTCTAAATCTTATATCAGGAGTGACAAGCATTGTTCCAGCATGTTCTTTTTTGCATGCAAGATTCTTTTAAACGCAAGATGTTTAATGTGTGGTTTATGATTTTTTTCTTTTTTTATTGCATACTGGTGTTTTAAAGCTGTTTTATAAAAAAAAAGCCTAATTTATAAGTTTAAAAAGCTAGAAATACACATGTGTCTTTGCCAGTTGGAAAATGGGCCTTGTCACTCTGATGTCATGATTTTTTCATACCATTTTAACATGTAACATTAAAAAATTATGCAGTGTTGCTAAGTTTGAATATGTATGCCGTAATGGTAAATTCAAGATATTAATGTAATTAGTAATGAATTCAACAGGAAATCAATTTAAATTAAATATAGAATCTATACACCCTTTTTTCTGTAGTAAATTGTTATGGAATCGTTATCTATCGATTGAGTTTTGCTTAAGCATGTGCATAAACAGAATGTTTAAATTATCTAAATTCTTCTAGGACTTACTTTTCTATTTTTTTCATCATGAGATAATGTTTCAAGTGGTATCAAAGATGTACATGGCTTTATTACCAGTAGCTTTATTAGCTTTATTTTCCATGATCTGCCTTCCTCTGCCATGGACCAATCACTTTGCAACACCCTCTGTCTCACACTTAGTGTTGTGTGTGTGTGTAGACAGGTGAGTGGCTGAATTACCTTTGTTCCTCAGGCCTTTAACCTACTAGACCACAGAGATAAAATTTGATATAATGTTTCTCTCTTGCTCTCTCACACTTTCTGTGTTTCTAAATCCCTGGTTCCCTTCCTCCCTTTCCCTAACATCCTCCTATTCTCTGCCTTTTTTAGCTTTGGGAATGCAGAGTCTTTCCCTTGTGTGTCTCACACTTTTCCCTTGCCAGGTGTAAATGCCACTTTATTTTCATCCCTCTGATCCGCTTTCTCCTTTATTATATGATTTAATACTAAATCTCTTACCAACTCTTAATATGATCTGCATTCCTTCCTGAATAATTTATACATAAATGTGTGCGCATGTTTTTAAATCATTACAGTTTGTATCATATCATTATTCTATAAGTCTCAGTGTGTGTGTGTGTGTGTGTGTGTTTTACATAATCACCTATTTATAGATTGCAATTACTGATTACATTTTTTGTTTACACTTTACTTGCACATTCTGTACGATATATATTTTTTCATTTGTTCTTAACAACAGATTGAAATAAACATTGCAATCTATTAATCTATATAACTAGTTAATCAATGCACTTTAGGCAGCAGAGTAGTTTGCATTTGTCTGTAATTATTGATCTTAGAATGGAATTTATATGTGGAGTGTTCCTTGACCTATGTCAATGCATTATCCACATATTAATAATAAAATGCATATATTTACAGTATATATTTGAGATAAAATATTTCATACATTAAATATACATATTTAATACTAATCAATATTCAATACTATACTATTACTATACTAGTAATTTTTAATAAAATCCTAAAATCCTACTGATGTGTACGAGTGGAAATGTGTTTTGTGACAATATATTTTTGATCAAAGCTGCTTGAGTTAATCTTCTGATCTGTTCAGTTGCGGGACGCACACGAGTCAGGCTGGAGGTCAGAGATAGACAGGCTTAAACCCTTGATCTGTTCTAAGGAAAAAAAAGGATTGAATATCACAGAATCTTGCAAATTAATCTTTGGCACTACTTGAATATATAGACTATGAATTATTCTTCATTCCCTTAGAAAATGTAATTCATTTTCATGACCTTGAGTCAAATGTGTAAAAAAATATCACTGTTCACCTACTTTTGAAATAATGTGAAAAGACGAAAACCCCTTACCTTTATTCACCAGGGTTAAATATTGAATATTGTGATTCTGGCAACTAGTTAAAACATTTTTTTCTTAAAATATATTTGGTTTGCCTGGGTAGTGTTGCATTCTGGAGTCCACAAATAGTTTTTAACTGACTTTCATTTTATGTCTAATTTGCAAAATAGTGTTGACCAGCTACATAAAACAATAAAAAAATTAGTACATCTTGAGCTGCTGAACCTGTGTTTATATGGCCACAAAGTGTAAAAGAGGATGAGGGCACAGATGCATGAAGTATTTTTTTTTATATAGTACGTAAATCATATAATTTCTGTCATTTGCACTGAATTTTATTAAACCGGTTTTGATTGTTTTCTCACACCACTTTAATTAGCTACTTATTTTAAATAGTCACCTGCTGCTCAGTTGTCTCGTTTTCTTAGCCTTGGTACATGAGTAATTTATTTACAAGTTCAAGTTGAAGTAATTTATTTATATAGCACTTTTTACAATACTACATAAAGCACAAAGCAGCAAGCCTGATTCCCCAATGAATAAGCCAAAGTGACAGTGGCAAGAAAAAAATCCCTGTCATATATATTTTAGGAAGAAACCTTGAGATGGCCAAGGCTCTGTGGGGGACAGTGGGAGCAGGCTGTGCTGATAAATAAGACACATGCTCATGACAATGTTAGGATTTATTTAGATTTTTGTGTTTTCTTAATGATTTTAGGGAAGAGAGGCAGCGTGGTGGCTTAGTGGTTAGCATTTTAGCCTCTCAGCACTAGGGATTCCTGGTTCGAATCCCAATCTGGGTGAAGTTTCCATGTTCTGGTTGGCGTGTCCGCGTGGGTTTCCTCCAGGTTCTCTGGTTTCCTCCCACAGTCCAAAAACATGGCTCGAGGTCAATTGAATTCTCCAAATTACCCCATAAAGAGTGTGTTTGTCTGTGTGAGTGAGTGTGTGCCTATTGTTAGATTGGTGCCCTATCCTGGGTATATCTACCCAGCGCCTGACACATTCTCCCCTGCATGGGCATGGGGAATCCCACCCCCCACCCTGACCCTAGTAGAGGATAAAACAGAAGATAATGGATGGATGGTTGTTGGGAAGAATAAAGTACTACACTGGGAATTAAATATAAAAATCAAACTGTTACAAGGAAATACAAAATAATGATAACCCTATAATCAATATTAACTGTAATACAGAAATCTAGTGTTTAGCACGATAGCTATCTTTTTGACATGTTGCTCATAAGATCTAATCAGGAGTGAAAACTGCTAGTGCCCACTAGTGTGCACAAACATTAATGTTTCACACTTGGTGGTCAGCATGGGGATGGAACACAACCACTGAGTGACATCATTCATCAGAGAGATACACCACATTGAAGAATGGATGCCAAGTTTGACCCCAGGCTCCGGGAGAATGATAATGATTTATCACACATGATGAATTTAAGGAGCATATGAACCTGTTATCCAAGGCATTGTTACACAGCCAAGACTAGGATGATGTTATTTAGTTTCACTTGTGACATGGGCAAAACTGTTTAGGCATTACCACATGATAACACAATGCCGGACCGTAGCATGTTTTGACAAAGGATGTGTATCTCTATATACCAAATAATTTGCAAAGTTTTCTATTTGTTACCATCGTAGACATTTCATGAGATTAAATGTGATCCTAATTTTATACAAAATACGCTTTTTCAAAAAAGAAAATAGACAACACAGTTAATTCATTCATTTATTATCTTCCGCCTGATCCTATATTAGGGTCGCGGGGGGGGGGGGGGGGATGAATATGTAGAGTGAGTGCAGCTTGGGCTTTTTGTATTTATTTTTGTACAGCTAACGATTTACACAGATTTTAAAAAATAACTGTGTATGTATGTAACTGTAATGGTTCCTAATGAAATCTAAATTCTAGTTACCATTTTTTTATTTTAACCATGTTACAGAATTATTTTTTTGTTCAGTGCAAAAGCAGTACTAAAATTAAAATGTTTAGTATGTCTATATAGGTTTGCTACTTGCTACTTTGCTAATCATTTTAATTATTGGTTTTGCACTTGTATTGAATTTGCTTTATTGATCTTTTCCTATTTTTCCCCCTGTTAGGTCATTAAAACAACATTAATTATGATTTGGCATTCAGTGCACAAGTGAAGGTACTTGTTCTGAAAAACTGAGCATTTGCATAAATAATAAGAAATCACGCGACAAATTAACAGATGTGCACCCTGGGAAGCCATTTCTCTAATGACTGACATCATTCACTGCAATCACTGCTTCACTCTGTTGGTAAAGTGGATGAGTGTAAAGTGTTGAGTCTAAAACTCAAAATGGGTTCTAGATAAGCATTTTTGCCACCATGTTATTCTGAAAGAGATCCCCAAGAAACCTGACATCTGGATTGAAAAACTTGTTTTTAATCCCTTCCCTTGATGGTTTCATGCCGAGAGATGTCAGGTGCATCTCTCCATTCAGCATGTTAATTTGAGATTCAGGTTACAGGTGTCAGTCTGCCAGTGTTCCCTTCACCACTTTAAGGCCAGAAGGTGTTAAAGGATAGTCCGAAAATTACTTACATCCTCACTTTTTTTTTCTTACAAAGTTAAATTATGGCCAAATAACTGAATTTAAATTATAAGACATAACTTTCATAATAACAGCTAAATCTTAAAACATCAGACATCTAACAAAATAGTTACTTTTAGGTTTTTTAAGATACTTGGAAAATAGTTTCTAATGTGGTACAATTACCATATATTAAGTTATCTCTAAAGTAATGACTTAGTCTGGAAAACTTGGTAGTAATTAATTAATTGTGAGAGGCATTCCTGCCACAATGTTAGGTTTAGAAAGAATGTCAACGCCATATGCTTTTAAACAGTCATTACATTTTATTTTTCACAGTGCCAGTCAAAAGTTGGACACACCTCCTTTTATGCTCCAGTTATTGTCCATTTTTTTTGTTTAATTTACTCTAAAGATGGACTTTGTAGTTCTACAATTACAGACTGTGGTCCATCTGTTTGTGGACTAAAGGACATACAGTGTTAGCCCCCTTTATTCTGTTCTCTAAAGGTCAGGACCCCAAAAGTACCACTACAGAGCAGGTATTATAGTTCAAGTTCAAGTTCAAGTTATTTATTTATATAGCGCTTTTTACAATAGTACATTGTCACAAAGCAGCTTTACAGAATGAAAAGCCTTTAAACCCCCAAAGAGCAAGCCGAAGCGACAGTGGCAAAAAAAAAAACTTCCTTTTCTGTTGTTACTCAAGGAATAAACCTTGGGAGGACCAAGACTCAGTGGGGGACTCATCCTCCTTGAGCGGCCAGGCAGCAACAACAATGTAGGACAGCCAACAACAATGTAGGACAGTTTGATGCATTATTCTCAATCCAGCAGCACTGCTGCACTAAACTCCCCTACCACATCAGTGTCACTGCAGAACTGACTATAAACTACCACAAAAATTATACGTGTTCTGTGTTTGTCCTAACCAATATAGACCTCAAAAACCTACAGGGGAAATTTTTTTCTTGCAATTACTATTAAAACTTAAACTAATACTTACAACCCATAAATCATATCTCTTGGAGCTTGTTCTTTCTATTCTATAATTTTGTGGTAAATTGTCTAATTTATTTATCTTTTCCCACAATCAGCTGAAGTCAGTCACAATAGATTTTTGAGATCAAGTACAGGAAAAAATATTGAATCACTCAATTTTGCTGGAAATATCATAGCAATCAAAAGGAAAATACCAAATCATTAGTACTTTGTTGCATCACCTCTGGCTTTTATAATAGAGTTAATACTCTGAAGCAAGCACTTGACTAATGACAAACCATATTCATCATTAATCTGACTTCAAGTGTTCTTTTTTTTTTTTTGGCTGTTGCCCGATTAGCTTTGCAGGTTCAAATTCCACCAGAAATTTTCAATTGGCTTAACATATAGAATGTTTTCAAAACATGACATTGACATATGTCTTATATTCATGGAAGGTTTTTTGTCCTTAGCCCTATGGTAAGATGCAATATCATTTAAAAAAAAACAAGTGTCCAAATTTCCATATATACTTTGGCATTTATTAAAGATGTAATGCATTGCCCATGCTTTTATCTGACATGCAAATCACATCATCAATGACTGGACATTTATATGTTCTCTTCAGGTAGACAACATTATCTGTCTGTGTGATTTAATTTATTCTACTTAATTAAACAACTAAAGTGAAAGACCATCCTCCAAAAGTGGCGTTTTTTCATTCTTTAGTTGATGCTAAAGTGTACCTTAATTTTTTTAAGAGACCTGCAGAAGCATGGAACTAGGCTGCTCAATTATTGCAAATATTAATAGGTTATCCTCAGTTAGCCACTCATAAGATTTCCATCACAGGCATGCCGGAGTAACTAGTCCTCTGAAGGCAATCTTGCAGTGTGACAAAGATGGCTGGTTCCCAATGAAAATTACATCTGAGGAGTAGTTGATCTTGTAGAACAACAGAAAAATGAGTCCAGTGCCACTGCCCAACATTACTGAATAAGCATATGACCATGACCAAGGACTACCCAGCTGTTTATGAAGGGGCAGACAGGCCCCACCAATCTGTGTTTTCTCTCATCTTACTCTCTCTTTTCCCCACTCCATTAACCTTGTCACGTTGCCACACAGGACGTCCCCAATTACCCCCAAAAACATTGATGGATTCAATCTGTAATCAGACCACAATAATCCAAGTGTGTTTTAGAATAAGCCATGAGATTATAAAAGAACAGTGAAGCTACATGTAAAATATGTGTATGGTAACATTTCATAAAAATCCCTAAAAATGAATAATGGCACTTTTAAGTGCACATCAGGCGGTACGTTTCTTCGAGGTGAAACTCTTTCACCAGACTTGGATGTGTTTGGATGGGATTTAAAAAATATGGATGCTTTCAAGCTTTGCTATATGTTGAATGTAGCCTTTTTATAAGTGTTTTTGAGCAGAAACATAGCAAAATAATGTGTTATTGTAGATATTAAAAGAATATGTTTTTATTAGAACTAACTTGTATTAAATTGTAGGGTATAATTTGATAGTTTTGATTGATGAACTGTTCAGCCATGTTGAAAATAGCGTTTATGTCACTAATCAGCCAATTCATGCTGCTTTGAAAATTGATATATCTGACTTTAGCTTCCAACTTCAGAGGATGTTCAGGTACCTCCTCATGGGAAACTCATCTTTCCTATAAAACCAACACCATTTGAAAGCAGGGTAAGCCCATATGTCACTCAGACCTGAAGGAATAGACTTCTCCCCTGTGGTTTCACTTTGAGGGTTTTGTAGTGAAACAGATGGGATGACTGATTATACAGAGTGCTGCAGGGCAATCAGACCAAAGGAGTTGTTATGCAACTTATTATTATTAGTTACACAGATTCAATGGTATGTTTTATTCCAAGTGGCTTATTATAAACTAATGGTATGTCATTTAGGACAGATAAAGTCCAGACTGCAGATTACCTAGTTAAGAGGGCTCCCCGGAATAGCAGTATCTTAGCACTACACTCAATACTGATGGTATTGCTGTGTGAAGAGGTGAAATATCAGTTCTAACTATACTAAATGAACAACCTAACAAATCTTAACCTAAGCTCTACACTTTTATAGAGATTAATCAAACACTAGTAAAAAATGTGCTTTTGATGTGTATTTAATGGTCGCTAGTGATTCACAATCATGAGCAATAACAGAAAGGATATTTCAAAGTTGAGGTCATGTAGGAAAACACTCTCACAGTGGTAAGTTTATTGATTCTAAGAACCAAAAGAAAACCTGCCCATTGGGAGCAACAGTGAGAGGTTAGTAAATACAACAGTGTACATAGGCTCCTAAAGAAACTGTGTTGAACTAAGCTACATGAAGCTTCAAGAAGGGCAAAATAGGAATAATACACAGAAGTAATTATCTAATTTTGTCACATGACTCATCAAGTAAGATAAAAGATAGAATAAGAAAAAACTGCTAAAAATTAATGCAAAGACTGTCAATGACCACCAGATGTCACCGAAGTAACAAAACCATGACAATCTTTTTTGTTGTTGTTTATTAAAGATAATTCCTAACTCAGCCCTGTAAAAGTGCTTCACTTCCTGCATCCTCAACACCAAAATTACCAGACAGAACCAATCCATGGCACAGTTATTAATATTTATATATTGTTAATATAATCTTTTTAAGTGGAGGTATAAAGTTATGATATTTTGATACATGATACATATGCTTCACAAATGTTCCCAAGCTAATTGTTACTGTATATATGTCAAATCAAATCTTACTAAAATAACAAACAGTTCTTAAGTGCAACTATGTATATATAAAGCCTGCTTTAAAGTAAATATTTATTTCTGCATATGTATTGTAAATGTACAATTTCAGGCAAATGCTCAGTAAAGTGCTCTATACAATTGTTATTTGTATATATTTTTTCTAAAATAATAAAGGTCACACCAGATTATCATATGATGATATTTTAAATAGATGTTTTTTTTAATTTCATTTCTGTAATATTGTTTTTTTTTCATGTTTGTTGTGGTGATGTACAAAGTTGAATTTTTAAAATTATGTTAATGTATGGGTTGCGTAGTGGCACATTTGCCTGTCAGCCCCCTGTGTCCATGTGTTTTTTTTTTTTTTTAAGGTAAATTGGCTGCTCTAAATTGCACCTATATAAATGTGTGTGTGTGTGTGTGTGTGTGTGTGTGTGTGTGTGTGTGTATGAGAGAGAGAGAGAGAGAGAGAGAGAGAGAGAGTGTGTGTGTGCCCAGCCCCGTAGTATAGGATGAAAAAGAAGGTTATAAAACGAGATGTTACTGTTCAATAATACATAACCTTTAAATTTAATTCAATATAGAGAAATTGCAATGCAAATAATAAAAAAAAACATTATAGTAAACCATGAACTGTATTTAATATTTTATTGTATTATATACTGAGCAACAGATTGTTTGACTTATAAGGCATTTCATTATTTTTTTTATTTAGCCCAAGACAAATTTTACATAAAAAATTAGCATATTTTTGGAATTGGAAGTCACCACTCACAGTGAAACTGAAATGAGGTAATGAGGCAAAAGTAAAAAAAAATTAAAAAGAGTATTTCTACAGAGCCTATATCTTTCTCACCTACAATGTCATTTATCATACTGATCTGCAGTAAATTTTATTTTCCAACTGGTTTTCAGCTGCTTAAATAACTTAAATACCCACATAAATGTATAGCTTTTTTTTCTTGTCAAGTTTAAAGAATTCAGATTCCTCAACCATATTTAAGTCATTTCTCATGAGTTTTTACCTCTGCCTTTTATTCTCACCTTGTCTCAGTGTGCTAATACACACTGCTGATGATTCTGCTTGATACAAACGATAAGCAAACTTATAAATCAAACTAAAATCAGAACACAAGCATATATATAACAGGCTTCATGTTACAACAGGATTCATGTGTCATTATTATTATATACCATTACACTCAAGTTTAAGGATTACATGTAGGTATCGATTTAAGGGAAAACTAGATTGGATTTCACCTACTTTACCAGTCTTGCCCAACCTTGTGAATAGTGATACGTCTTTCCTGAAGGTGACATATTCCCATTTCCATTCCAGCTCAACAGATTTATTGCTCACTTTACTATTTACAGGCATTCACGTTGCTGATCAGGTGGTGATATTTAGCTTCAGGGTAGGGTAGCTCATTGATATCGAGAGAAAGGTGAATGCAGGGCTTTAAAGTCAGCCAGGGGAAGCAGAGACAATAATTCTGTTATTTTTTATTCTCCAAGATGGAGATGTTTATTAATCCTGGCAAATCATAAACATGAATCAGAGCTTAGATCCAGGTACATAATTGTCTGGAGATTCAAATGAATATAAATGGTAAATTAGTGGCATGAGGTTAAGCCTAAATATTCCTACCCTCATTTAAACAACCTAACAAAACATTTCTCCAGTCACTATAATTTATATGCATTGAAGTCGATCACAGGTACTGTAACAGTGCAGTGGAATGTTAAATCAGCTAACAACATCATATTTGGACAGTAATAACCATGCTGAGAAAGTAAGCATTTGTCTATTTGTTTTTTTCACGGGTTCGCTGGTTTCCTCCCACAGTCCAAAAACATGTATTTAAAGTAAACTGGTTACTACCTAAATCTAATCTAAATTCCCCCTATATAGTGTGTGTGTGTGTGTGTGGGTGTGTGTGTGTGTGTGTGTGTGTGTGTAAGTGTGTGCCCAGCGATGGATTGAAGCTGTGTCCTGCCCAGCACCCCGGATAGACATGGATAACCCCCCTGTTACCCTAGTAGAGGACTAAGTGAAAGATAATGAGATACATTTAAAAGCTCAAAAATAAATAAATAAATAAATAAAAGACTACCACTTTCAGATACCGTTCAAGTATTTCTGCTAATCTGTCACCTGCTACTAAAGTGATTAAACCAACAATCACCAGGTTTTCCAGTTGAAGGCCAAATGGATGACCCCATTGTATAACTGTAACGAAAAAAATTTTAATTGTTGGTTTGATGAAATTGTAACTCATTGCTCTTTATAAAACAACTTTCTTCCATAACATGATAGCTTTATGTCCTACCATATTTATATTATTTTACCATTAGACCATTCTATGAAAAAATAACTTTATTCCTCTTTAGCAAATTTTTGTTTGTGTATCTGCTAAGGGTTTTTGTATTGCTAGTTGAACCACGTTGTAAAAATGCAGTATTGAGTCAGAATGTTTTATAGTTTGATGAGGTTTGTACACCAAAATGTAATGTTTTTCTGTTTTTACGCACAATGTTTCTTATTTTAAAGAAAACATTATATTTTGTGGCGGCACGGTGGCCTAGTGGTTAGCACGTTCGCCTCTCAGCGCTAGGGATTCCATCTGGGTGGAGTTTCAATGTTCTCCCCGTGTCTGCGTGGGTTTCCTCCGGGTTCTCCGGTTTCCTCCCACAGTCCAAAAACATGGATCAAGTCAATTGAATTCTCCAAATTGCCCCATATAGAGTGTGTCTGTGTGAGTGAGTGTGTGCCCAGTGATGGATTGGCGCCCTGTCCTGGGACTATCTGCCCAGCGCCCGAGACGTTCTCCCCTGGATGGGCATGGGGAACCCCACCGCGACCCTAATAGAGGATAAAGCGGGAGATAATGAATGAATGAATTATATTTTGTTCTCATCTGTTCATAAAACATGGGTTATGCAAAATGTTTCAATAACATTCCATGACTCATGTCCATGAGTCTAGACAGACAGTAACGTTCTTTTTAGAAAGCAGTGTTATTGATGCAGTGCTGCCATTTCACCTTATTCTTGTTCAGTGTTTTCCTGACGAACATTACCAAATTTGAAAAAAAAAACACATTTGGATGATTAGAAGTTATCTCAGGTTTCCCTGTGACCTTGCAGATTTTTACACACTTTGCTCTTGGTTTGATCCTTGTTGATTGATCACATATTTGTAGGGAAATAGTGGTTTTATATTTCCTCCATTCGAACATGATCTCCATGATTGCAAATGACTGCACACCTCTTCAGGTATTTTTTATTTATTTATCATTAACTTTATCATCAATTTTAGGGTCTTCAAAAAGCTTCCTTTTTCATTTCCTGATACAGATCCAAAAACCTGTTGTGAACTCCAGGCTCTAAAATATTCTTAAAATCCCTCAAAAATATGGTATTTACTCATACTACATTTTTTTAGGTTTACATTTTCCACTTGTACATAAATAATATTAGATAATTCATAGAAAACAAAATATCAAAGTATATTTATTTCAGTTAAAAATGTACTTAACTTTTTTTTTACCATGCTTTATACTTAAATTATGTGTATAGAAAAAAAATCTGTAAATATGTTTGTTTATATATCTTTTATCTTTTACTATCGTTAATGCTGTTGTAACAAAGCAAATTTTCCCTTGTGGGATAATATATTCATTCATTCATTATCTCCCGCTTTATCCTCTATTAGGGTCGCGGTGGTGTTCCCCATGCCCAGGGATAATATAGGTTATCTTTTCTTTTCTTATCCTATCTTAGCTTATAATTGCTCTTAATAAATTTCTAATAAATTAAAAATGCTGGTATTTTTGTCAAATTTTTCTACTTTGAGGACTAATTTGAAAATCTGATAGTATTTTAGGTCAAATCTATTAAGAAACAAAAACTTATCCGATAATTTGGATAAAAACCCAATATTTATCTATTACCATAATAAGCCTCTATGCCAGCAGATTTTGTTCTGGTCACTGCACTGCTGTTTTATCTTACAAGTTTTATTGCGAAACCAATTATGCAGGATAATAAAACAATTGTAACATAAATAAATGTAGATTTATAGATTTATGTCTGATAATAATGCATTATGGTAAAATTATTATTTTACACAACATAAGTTCTGCAAATTAATTTGCTAAATAAAACATAATCAAAAACTTTAAAAACTGTATTAAAAATGATGGTTTACAATACCTACATGGCTGTCTGCATGCTGGTGTGAACACTTGCATAACGTGTGGTTTGTATTGTTGATGGGCCTGTCTTGCCCTCTGCAGTTTATTAGGTCAGGACAGAACTAACATCATTATCATCTGAGACACTGTCATAACTGCAGAATAGTCTTAAGTACATACATTTTTTATATACTGTATATGCTCATATTGACAGCTTTGGTCGACTTGGGATTTGAACCCCCAACCTTCAGATTAGTGACTTATTACCCCAACCACAGAGCCACCATTCCCATCCTGAATAAAAACCCACTATGAAACATAGTTGTGGTAATGTCATAGTTTGGGCTTGTTTCTAAACTTGGACCAGGATGGTTTGCCAAAGGTCTGTCTTTGAGCTGCATTGCAGGACAAAGTGGGTCAGGCAGAAATACATGATTTGTTGTTTCTTAAACAGTTTATGTTGTATAAGTAAGAAACTAAACAAAAGACAGAACTAAGTAATTGGCTTTCTAGTAAGTTCTGACAAGTGATAAATGGTTTAAAACTGGTTACTTTTGTCTGTCATGAAGAGTAATTGCTGCTGACAATGAAAAAAAGTATTCAAGTAATTTTACTTAGTAAACATACTGTGATAGCAATGTAAATTTTAGGTAAATGTTTGCCCTTTAATATAGTTTTCAGATGGCCTCAGATTTAGTGTAATCTCTGTAAATATTACTTTTAAAAAAGTTCATGAAGTTATAAAAAATTTAATGTATTTACAGATTGCTTCCTTATTGTCAGCAGATTAAGCCAGTTTAAACAAGAGTTTTGGGAAAAAATGGAAATGCACTAAATGAACAAGCAAAGGATGACTGGTACAAAAAAGGTAGTAAAATGTTAAGTTTCTGGTTCCCAAATCCACATTTTCCCCTGCCATCCAATCCTCCTACTCACACAATCAGCCATTCGGTGCAGTATTCGGTGATATAGATTTGCTTTTTCTCACTCCTCTCCTATGGTCAGCTAATGAGATCTACAAGCTGAAGGGAATGCAGAGGGAAATTGCATTTTCCAACAGTGATGTACTAGCTGTCACAACAATCAGCATAGCCCCTCGTGTTTTTGCTCTTTATTTCTCTCTCTCTATCTCTCACTCTCTCTTGCTCTCTCTCCATCTTTTCACACACACACAAACAAACAAACAAAATATCACACACAAAATATGACCTATGATGACTGTGATATTAAAGAATAAAATCAGTTCTTTGTTTCCTTCAGACCTAATTTCTTGAAAAATTAAATGTCAAAGTCCTGTATTTGCATTTTCTGTTGTGATGCTGAACTATAATTATCTTTCCCCAAAATGACAAACTTAAAATGTTTTACATCAAGAATATAAAACAACAATAAACCAAAATCTATATGTTTATTAAACACTCGTGTTTCATATGAATGTAGAAGCAGATTACATTTCTTTAAATATATTGTTGAATATATGTTGAATTAATTAAAATCATTACCTTCTTTTGTCGTTTCTCCCAACCTATATTTCATTCATTCATTCATTCATTATCTTCCGCTTATCCTCTATTAGGGTCGCGGTGGGGTTCCCCATGCCCATCCAGGGGAGAACGTCTCGGGCGCTGGGCAGATAGACCCAGGACAGGGCGCCAATCCATCGCTGGGCACAACCTATATTTGCTTAATGAATTTTGTTTGTCATAACATGTTTTTTTGTTTTCTTTATATTTAGTTTTAATGTTTTGTTTCTGAGCACACACTATTTCTTAAAATATAATTAACATTTTAGTTTAGCCTTTCACTTTTTCTTAATACAGACTAGTCATATCACAGAATTTAGGCTTAGATCTAATTAATGTAACTTACATTTTGATTAATGTCATATTCCAGTGATCTTATTCTTCACCTTAACACATTGACCATCAACTTTCCAACTTTATTTTTTAATAAGCACACAAGTTTCTTGTCCTGCTGTGACATAACCATGCCCTCACTTATCATTACTAAAGTTCTAAATCTTTTGTGTCTGTTTTTTTATTATTTTTTTTATTCCAGCCTATTCATTCGTCCAGACTTTTTATTTGGGTAATATAAAACATCTTGTTCCTGGCTGTTTTGCTTGCTCATTCCTCATAAATTGCTATGGAAGCCACTGACATAAACTAGAAGTATAGAGGTGGAGAGATGGCAGCCTGACCTGGCAGGCTTTTTTGGCGAATAAGGATGGTCTATTTCTTCTGTGAAAGGACAGCTTGTAGCATCAGTCTTACCATGGTCCAACTTATCCCTGCTGCTCCGAACCCAACTCTTCTTGATTAACTGCTTACCTGCTTGTAAACTCTTTAATACATTCCAATGGTTATTAAATTTTAGCATCCTGTCTGGTCCATTCAAAGAGCTCCAAGGATTGCCAATCATCTACTAAGAAAGTGCCAGTCTATTAGACTATTTGGTTTGTTTGATCACACACTGTTCATTGGCCACTGGTCTTGTGACAGGTAAATTGACAGTGCCCTGGACATGATTTCCACTCTAAAATTTCTCTATTGGGGGTTGGACAATGTTTGGGTTACCCACTCAATTTAAGGTGCACCACAAAATTATAGACACATACTTTTAGTGACCTGTTTAAGCTTTGAGCTGAAAAAAAGGGGCTGAGGCAGTACAGTGCACTGGTGATTGGTTTGTAAAACCAAATTGCCAGTCAGCTCCGACTGGCTATGCTCACCAAAGGGAAAACACTAAAAATAAACAAGAAAACAGAGCCGTATTGGTTATATATATTGGAGTGTTTGTTATATGTAAAGTGTTCTTGTCCTGTTGATTTCACTCTCTTGTCTTCTATTTTATAAATTGACAGTTTTAGGAAATTTTCATCCTGGCCCACCATCACACTCTGCAGCACCAATACCAGGGAGTTGGGGTTATTTCATTTGATATAATGACCAGAGGCAGAGGGGCATTGTGGCAATGAGCTGCTATCAAATGTGGATTTGTGAATGAGAGGAGGATTCAGAAAAACAGGTAAACTCACCTGGAACGTGTCTCTGTCAATTGTCCATGTGTGTCTTTGCAGGCTTTAAACAGAGGTGACTTTAATAATGGGGATGAGCCAGAAAAAGATGGTGGCAGGGTAAAAATAATTGTTAGTGTTTAACTCTGTCTGCAGTTCTACAGACAGCAGCCAAATGCCGAACATCAATTATAAAATATATCTTTGGATCTGGCAAACATTTACTGTGTCCCAGCTTGTTATTAATAATATATAGTGTTATAAATATATGGGACAAATGGCATGGTGATCCCTTGTGGGACATATTATATAAGAAAAAAGTAAAGCCTACTTTGTATAAGCATCATAAGGAAAGTCAAGGGTTAAATGATGCAAAAGATAAATTGCAGCCAAAAAACTGTACATTACTGTATAGCTATTAATACATATTAAGCTCTAAACCATAATAAGATTACTCATTAAAATAAAAAGTGAAACTGGAAGTACAATAATGTATGTACAAATTTCAGGTCTTCAGTTCAGAAGAGTCTTGGTCTTTGTCAAACATACATGTGAGTAAATAAAATCTTTGTAATGTATTACAAAGTGTAAATCATGTAGAAATCTTGCATTTCATTCTTTTTGTGAATTTTTTATAAAATGTGGGTTAAACATTGCTTGCTTATAATGATGATGGAACAAGAACATTGTTTATCAACACTAATATTCAGAGTGAAACCTGCTCCAATGACATAACTTCAATCAAGAAGCTTCCTTGGAAAGCCCAAAGAAACCTGAACTACAACACTTTTTGGGGAGCTACATTGGAATTGCACCTTTGTGTGCAAACTCTATTGTGGTATCTGCACATCACCACCACTTGAGGTGTCATAATGTGAGGTTCTATAAAATTTCTACGAGCAGGCAGAGGCAAGCACACTTGCAATGTGGCCACTTATGTGGCTTATGACAGTAAGAGGTTGGCCCTTCAAGGGGCTAGAATAGAATTGGTTATTTGTGTTTTGTTTTTAAGTTTGTACAAGTTGTGTTCCTAGCTCAACGTTCCCTAATGTGTATTGTCCACTTCTATTGTGTGCCACCTCAATCCATTTGCCCCAAATTTGACATCCACCACTTACCGTGTAAAGTCAAATGGCTATTGCCACTTAGCTAGTAATTAAATGTAATATGAAGACTTTATATACCGTTTTATATTCACAGAGCTGAGTGTCCCATTATAAAGTTTGACTCATAGACTCATAGTAAACTGGTGGTTAAATATACTGTACCTATTTTATCCAGTTAAATGTGTGTCTCTACGTTCTCTCACATTGTAATTCTGTGATACTCATAATACCACCACACAACAGTCCCGAATAGTGGTTCAAATAGTTATTGTGTTTAGAACATGTTTACTTGTAATAAAACATGAACTGGAGCAAAAGTCTTTAGCATATTGTTAAATACTTTTGTTACATGTATTAGAAAATGTTTAATATGTTGGCTGTTTTCACACTCCGGAACATCTTCCTATTACAGTAATAAAATATCACATTATTTGGTGACAAGAATAGCAAATAGATGTGTGTCATAGGTCCTTGAGCATAGACCTTGGCTAGTTCTGTGTTGAAATGTCACCCTTAAAGTAAATTTTATGATGTGGTTAGGGAAAATCTTTAAACTAAGCAATTTGAGTCAATAACAGGATTGGAGACTTAGCTGTAATCCAACCAGAGCATGGCCTCAGACATTAATGTATTTTTCTGAATAGATAAACAGGGAAATCAGCCCTTCTCTGCTAATCGTTAACGTTATGAAATGTGATACAATGATATGCAAGATTGTTCAGGGTGAAACTTTAAACTGACAGATGAGTTTGAATAATTCCTTAAAAGAGTTTTAAAAAATATTAGGATGACATAGAACATACAGTAATTGTAAAATGTAGCATTTCAACTAAGAAGATGTATGCATGGAATTAAAACAGTGTCATTATGGTTCCAACATTGCTGTTAAAAAACAAAATTTTTTTCTGAAAACAATATAGTTCAGGTCTGGTGAATAATTTGTGCTGAGGAAAAAGGGAATTCTTTTGAGCAAATGAAATGCCAAATTAGGTGATTATGGATTTAGAAAGACTGCAATACCTAGTGATAAAAAATGTAATTACCAATGGAGGATAAACATATTAACATAAATATTGCTGTCATTGACCACATTTCTAGATTTACAAAATAATTCTGTTATTGCTTGGTATAGGGCAGCTCGTTTGCCTCTCAGAACTAGGGATTCCCGGTTCGAATCTCAATCTGGGTGGAGTTTCCATGTTCTACCCGTTTCCGTGTGCGTTTTCTCCAGGTTCTCCAGTTTCCTCCCACAGTCCAAAAACATTGATCAAGGTCAGGTGAATTATCCAAACTATCCCAAATATAGAGCGTGTTTGTGTGTGTGCCCAGCGATAGTGCCTCTGTCCTGGGTGTATCTGCCCAGCTCCCGAAGCACTCTCCAACGGATGGGCATGAGGAACTCCCCCACGACCCTTGTAGAGGACAAAGCGAAAGATGATGAATAAATGAATAGCTTGATATAGTAGTTAGGTAAAAAAAAAAAAAAAAAAAACACTAAAATAAGGATAAATAGCACATTTGTTAACTAAAAATGTACATAAAAACAATCAGAATCAGAATACTGTATTAATCCCCATGGGGAAATTGCAGAATACATACCTTTAGCTCATTATCAAAGTATACCATAGCAGAGCATAAAACTATATTTAATCTGACTAAATCTGTTTGGTTTTATTAAGCCTTTTAGATCAAAATGGGACCAAACAAAATTTTTAATTCAGCTCATAGAACAAAGCGCCCTTCACACATGAACTAAAACCCTGAATGTTTTTAGGCATTAGCTGTAAGAGCTGAATGTGTGAGTGCAAATGTCCAAATTGAATGCACCAGAGATTCTCAACCACTTTGTTAAAAGTTTATCTACAGAGTCAATGACAAGATTAGAAGATTAACAGTAAGCCAGAGGGGGAATGTTGCTGTTTCAAACAAATAATTGGCATAAAATCTAAAAAAATACAAATCATCCAAGGATAAAAAAATAAAACAACAATGGAAAAGGAGAGACAATTAATTTGATTGTCAATCGGATTTTTAGACATTATTCACATAGACACATAGTGGAAAATACATACACACATAAACATGCACTTGCACACATACACACACACAAATGCACACACAGGTTCGATTGTGGCCTGTACATCAAGTCCATTACCTTCTGCACCTCTGAACCTCTGATTCTCCATACTGCAATATATACAAGCACACAGTGTTTTTTTGTCCTTTTCTGTCCCTGAATCTTCCTCTTAACCTCTCAGTGGTTTTAAGATTGTACTGACAGCCTTTACAATATGTCACAGAGAATCTCCTTCACAGTTAATATTTTACAATAGTGCCAACAGTTGCACTCATCAAGTTCCAAGCTCTCATACTGATCACACACACAAAATCGCAAACCAGTCATTAAAAGGGGCATATAGGTTTTAATTAAACATGTAAAAAAGTATTTTTATTTTTAAATTATATATATACTGTATCTGGGGTGGGGGGGTGCAATTTTTTTTTTTTTTTTTTTTTTTTGTCGGGGTCCTCTACTAAAGCATATGGAGCTAGTTGCAGATCACTGGTCAGCTTGCCTCTTTTTTGTGTTTGTGTTTTGTTTTACATTTAGCATTATTTATTATATTGAGGTTTAGTTTTGTTTATTAAATACCTTTTTTGCAGTATGTCCATTTATTGCTATGCACACGCCATGACCGTTACAGTGGGATTAGTGTTTGTTCTCATTGCTTCAGTAATAGTTTTGTTCCTGTCTCATATAGGGATCATGAAACAATGTATAGGGTTTTTATAGCTCTGATTCCACTGAATATGTGCTAGCATGTTTTAAATGTTTCCAGAAACATACCTCATGTTATGAATGCACGGAAAAGGAACACAATTATTTTTGAATTATCAGTTAACAGTTTGGTGTTTCTCCAGAAACAAGCCATGGATCAACCCTGATAGAAAAGCTTTCTATCAGTGGTTCTGTCAGTGGAATCTGGAAAGGACACAAAGCCATCTCAGATCACAAGAAACAAGACTCCCAGGTGGTGAGGGACCAGAAATGGGTGAACAAACTAAATCAAAATTAGTTTTTCAAAATATATGATCACTCCCCTCCCCCAACTCAGACTGTGTCACAAATATATGGCCTGGCGACTTCCCCCACAAACATCTCCATTAGCACTAACGGCATCAGCTCCAGGCTACTGGTGTGCTGCACTTACCAACTCAGTGGAAATGTTGAATAGATGTTCAACAGAAGCCTTAAGCTGGGACGCAATCATCTTGGCACTGCAGACTTTTAGTACAGCTCACTGAACTGTCACCTACAGAACTTCTCTGATGACTTTGTTGTTGTCAGTGTCATTAAATATGAGGACGACCGCGAATACAGACAGGTTATTCAGGACTTTGTGGACTGGTGGCTACAAAACCACCGCCAGATCAACGCTGGTAAACTAATGAGCTAGTAATGGATTTCTCCCAACACCAGCAAACATCCGGGGAATAGACACTTATAAGTAACGGGGTGTTCACCTCAACACAAAACTGGACCACTGCACGTTATAAAAAAAGACAGTGGGGTGATTAAGGTTGTTTGGGGTGCACGGGCCACTTCTTTATCTTTTTCGACACTTTGGTGGCATCAGCCATATATGCCGTATTTTATAAGTGGTGTGCAGAGGCAGCAGCATCACACATGCAGACAGGAAAAGAACAAACTCATTAGGAGGGCCAGTTCTATCCTGGGGGAACCCTTTAGACCCGGCACAGGTGGTAGGAGATAGGAGGATGCTAAACAAGATACCAACTCTTATAAACAATGAATCCCACCCGATGTATGAGACTCTAGAGGCACTGGGCAGCAACTTCAGTAACAGGCTGCATCATACAAAGGTCCTTCATTCCTACGGCAGTAAGACAATCTGCACTGCGCTCAGTAACCCCCGAACTGACATAACATTTGTACATTAACTACCAATAACATTTGTGCAATAACTACCATGTGCAATACTTTGTTGTCCTTTATAATACCTTATTGTCCTTTATAGTAGTTCACATGACATGTAAATATTTTTGAATTCTGATTTCTATTATGTATACATATATTTATTTTTAATTACTTATCTTTATATATATATATATATATATATATATAGAGAGAGAGAGAGAGAGAGAGAGAGAGAGAGAGAGAGAGAGATAGATAGATAGATAGATTTAGATATACTTTATATATTAAATATATTTTATAGAATTTTACCTTTTCCAATCACTATTACTTTGCTGCTGAAAATGTGAAATTCCCTGTTTTGGGACCAATAAAGGCAACTCTTATCTTATCCTATTTGTAATGTTGATAGTTTTAGTTTCTTTGCACCTTTCATTGCAATATACCTGTGGTTTTCAAAGTCTTGATGTTAAGCATTTATCTATCTGTTATATACAACACATATACCAAGGGCAGAACAGTTGATTTAAATTAAATCAGCTGATCCTCTAGCGTCCATATATTGTATCCATTGTAGGTTCATGCTCCAGCTCTAAACTGAGTTACGCTTAGCATGACATGCTTAATAGTGTATACAGCTCACCACTATAGTGTGTAAAGCTCTCCTCTTAATTTTAGTTCCACCTCGGGTTTCTTGACTTTGCATATTCATATTGAAGATGTGTAGCGTTGTATTCTCGGTGCAACTGATCGTACCGCACTGTGTGCCCCAAGCCAAATGGTTCACCGTTACATCTCTAATATATATTTCACATCCGAACCACAGATTTTTCGCCATGCTTCTGTCTGCCAGGTGCTACAGAAGCCTACACTTTCATACCAGAAGTCTCAGGGAAAGCTTTTTTCCTGAGGCAGTAACTCTACTGAACTCTGAACTAAACTCTTCACTTTCTGACCAATATTAAACTCCATGTCATTCACAACTGTATAATTACACCTGCTAAACCAATTGTATTTTTCAATCTTGCACATGGCACTATTGCACTACTTACACTAGCATAGCAATAATGCACATATGTATGTATACATGTACAATACTTATATACTCTTTTATATTTATCTTATCCACAACATCTGTTACCCATCATGTAAATATTTCTATAAATTATACTAGCTATTATCTGCTTGATCAACTTTCACTTTATTGTTTCATTTCATTTCATTGGGTCATTTAGCAGACGCTTTTATCCGAAGCGACTTACAAGGTGAGCACAGGGTTTATCACAACATCCCTGGAGCAATTAGGGTTAAGGACCTTGCTCAAGGACCCACATCAGTAACTTCAGGGGACCTGGGATTTGAACCCCCAACCATCAGATTGATAATCCAACACCCTAACCACCGAGCTACCGCGCCCCATTGTATATTGTATTTGTATATAAATTAAATTACTGCAGCACTGCTGTAAAGTACTAAAACACCTTCACGCATCAGTGTCATTGCAGAACTAATTACCACCCAAATTATACCTGTTCTGTGATGGTTTTCTGTTCTTTATTGGTGAGGACCAATAAGTTCAGTGTGAATATACAGTGTTCCAAACTATCATGCAAATTGGGCTTAAGTATCAAAAAGATCAAATTTTTGATTTCTTAATTAAATCCGTGGACAGTATTATGTCTCTAGGCTTTTTGGATCACCGAAATCAATCTCAGACACCTGTTATAATTAGTTTGTCAGGTGACTACATCAAAAAGACATTTCACATTATTAAGAAGACCACAGGTTTCAAGCAATATGGGAAAGAATATAAAAAATATATATTCTGCCAAAAAGCAGTGCAATGCCTTGGACAAGGTATGAAAACATAAAATATTTATTAAGAGATTTGTGGCTGATGCAAATTCAGATTCAAATTCATCGGATAAGAGAGAAACTGCTGGTGCCTATGTAGTCCCGCTAACCTCAAGGTGCAGGTTCCTTGCAGTGGTGCATTAATGTACTATTTGGCCACCCCAAACCAGTGCTCAAAAGCAGAAATTGTTGCATTCACTGGGCCCAGACCTAGATGAAGACTAATTTTGTAATAATCTTATTTACTTATTTATTCATTTAATAAGTGGTGTGCAACCCTGGATGATCCAGATGGATGGAGTAGTGGATTGTTGGTGGTTGGCCACCATGTTCCAACAAGGCTAAAAGTAAGCAAGGAGGTGGCAGAGTCATGTTTGGTGTTTTGGGGCAGAATCATGGGGTTGGAGCTGGTAGTGCCTTTAGGAGCATAATCTTCTTTATGCATGATCGTGCACTGTCTTGTGCTGCAAAGAATATCTCTGTGATTGCATTTGGCTGCTATGGGCATACAAGAAGAGAAAATACTTCTGCTATTTGCCTGACCTCTTTCTTTAAAGTAGTTTAACCTTCTAACCTTTGGAGTATCCTCAAGCATAGGATCACTTCTGATGGAAGGCAGTTCACATCAAAACAGCTGATATGGGAGGCTATTCTGACTTCCTGCAAAGAAATTCAAGCAAAGTGTAAGGAATGCCATAATTATGAGGGTGATATCAAGAAAGGGGTCCTTTGTTAATTTGGCCTGTTAGAATGTTATTTTGATTTCATTGAATGTGACCTCTTAATGCTGCAAATTCAACAAATGACCAATTTTTTTACAACCTATAAAATGTTTTGAAACGCTGTATCAAAATGATTTATTATTATCATTAATTTTTTTTAGCCATACCAAATACACTTCTTCCTTGTACAAATTATTATTTCTTTACTGAGCAATACAATATTCATGGCATTCTACACCTTCATCCACTTTATATAAAGAATAGCAGGGATATGCATGTTTTGTTGTGACAGTATTCATCTTTATTTAATTACAATGCATGACAATGCATGTCAGATGTAAATGCGTTTTAACAGCTGCAGTAAAATCACTTGTTTTACAATATTAACAACCATAAACATTTTTGTGTGAAATCAGACGTGTGCCTCATAATCCGGTGCGCCTTATACGTGTACGGAGTTCCAAAATCTATAAAAGTATTGTTGTGCGACCGGGTGTTTTTCTTTACCACACATCACCGTCCCTGCTGAAAAAGCAGAGTGAAGAAAATTAATTCAGAACTTGCCGTCATTCCGGGAGGATTAAATAAAGTACTCCAACCGCTGGACATTGGTGTAAATAGGGCGTTTAAAGTAAAGTTGCGAGCGGCGTGGGAGCGATGGATGATAAAAGGCGAACACACGTTTACTAAAACTCGGGAGGCAGCGGCGGGCGAGTTACGCCACCGTCTGTGAATGGATTGTGGATGCCTGGGCTAAGGTTTCTGCTGTAACTGTTGTCCGAGCTTTCGCGAAAGCGAAAATAATACAGTGCTGTACAGAATAAGTACCGTACAGAAATAGAGTCCGTAATTGAGACTGCGCCTTATAGTACGGTGCGCCTTATACGTGTGTCAAATACAGAAATAGACCCCGTAATTCAGACTGTGCCTTATAATACGGTGCGCCTTATGGTCCCGAAAATACGGTACTTAATGATAACTTAAGGACTGTCACAACTTAATTCATTATCACTCATCATTTTTTTGGTTTAATCCCGCTAGCACTAAATGACTTTGTGAGAGTTTTCCAGTGTTAGCATGTAGCTTAGGGCAATGATTCACACTGAAAACAGTGAACTCTGAGTTTAAATAGAAGGTTCAGGGAATAATGACTAGAGAAATGTATTTTAGCAACTGGGTAAGTAATGTCTAATTTACATTAGAGCCCAGAAAGGCCCTAACACAGAAGGTTAAAGCAAGACCTGTTGGCCTATTTCCTAAAGACATCTGGGAATTATTTACTGAATTGTGACTCCACCAACATTAAAGTGTGAAGTAAAAGCATAATTTTGAACCTCATTCTCTATGAAGCTGCTATAATGTAAATTGTGAATAATAAGAAATGTAAATAATGTAAATGTAAATAATAAGAAATGCTAAAACTATCTCAACAAAATCATTGTGGTCAATGATTTTAATAATTTGAGAGTTGTGTAACTTTAGGTGTTTGACAAATATAAAGCAATGTGAAAGTAATATTTTAGATAAATTCAAATCAAAGTTGCATTTATCAGAGATCACCAAATATATGTTTTTTGATTGCATGTGTGATTTGTTACACTATCTAAGGTTAAAATCTCAAAGTTAAATGAACATGGATTTGCTTTCACAATATCTCTAGTGTGAATAAATTTTTTGTCAAACTATATAAGTTCTATTGTTAGATGTTTACTTTTTAACTTCAGCTACTGTAGAGATACATTTAAGCAGTCAGCAGTTTCAATAATGTAATGCAGTAAGAAATAAAAGTGTAGAATTGTGTGTCTGTGTGTGTGTGTGTGTGTGTGTGTGTGTGTGTGGGCGGGCAAGTAGTCCTGTTTCTCTCCTTTGGCTTGTGAACCAAACCCACATATTTACAGCTTTGAAAGGAGACACCATCGTCTGCAGTTCATTTAGAGCCATGTTGAATCAATGCAGTGGCTCTGTATGGACTGGAGCAGAGCTGAACAGGCGTCACCATACTCGCTCTCTATAAACTACTTCACCTATTCAAGATGAAACTGTGGGGGTTGAAAGACATGGAAGAAAGATAAATGTTAATTTTGAGATAATGCCAAAGTGTGTTTGTGTGTGTGTGTGTGTGTGTATATATATATATATATATATATATATTATTTTTATTTTATTTTTTTTTTGGGCGCTGGGCAGATACACCCAGGACAGGGCATTAATCTATCGCTGGGCACACACAAAAACACACTCTATATGGGGCAATTTGAAGATCTCAATTGACCTTGATCCATGTTTTTTTTTTTGGACTGTGGGAGGAAACCGAAAAACCTGGAGAAAACCCACGCGGACTAGGAAACAACATAGAAACTCCATGGGATTCGAACCGTGAATCCCTAGTGCATAGACGCGAATGTATGTGGAAAAATAAAAGGGAAATAAAATGAATAAATTATTATTTAAAACAAAGCCTTTATTTAAAACAAATAAGAATAACACTTGATGAGTAGTGAATAAGTAGTTCAAGTTTGGCTGCTCCACAGGCAACCAAACTTGAAACAGCAAAACATAAATATCAACATGAAATAAAACAAGTATTAAAATCAAAGCATAAATACTGCAAAGTGAATTTAAACTGAAATTTTGATGAAACCAGCAGAATGGAAATGTGTATTAAGTGAATACAGGTGCTCAATAGTGCTGCAGTAATACATGCAAACAACAGGACCAAATCTTGCAATACAGAAATACATCATACCTGTGATTTAATAGAAATTCAGGCAATAATACACATTAGTGATACATTCATAAACTCGACAGAATTTAAAATGCTCTACGAGCTGACAGATTAAGATCCAGACCACTTATGGAGTCAACAGAATTAAGAATGATCGCCAAAATTACTGAAGAAGTCAAAAGAAAGAAGGGTTTCTGGCTGTGCTATGGATTCAGAAGTCACTCATGGAGAATTAAAAATGCACCCTCTACATGGCATGGACAGTCTCTCACAGCAAAACCTCCTCTGCATTAGCACACATTGCAGAAGCATTTTGGCTTGAAAAATGATGTACAGCAGTGGGACTAAGAAAACGTATCTGAGTCTGTGGTGAAGGGGTCAGATTTATTTTAGTCATGGTAAAAACATTAGCACTTCCATCCATCCATTATCTTCCGCTTTATCCTATATTAGGGTCGCGGGGGGGGGGGTCCCCATGCCCATCCAGGGGAGAACGTGTCGGGCGCTGGGCAGATACACCCAGGACGTGGCACCAATCTATCGCTGGGCACACACTCACTCACTCAAACAGACACATACACACTCTATGTGGGGCAATTTGGAGAACTTAATTGACTTGATCCATGTTTTTGGTCTGTGGGAGGAAACCGGAGAACCCGGAGGAAACCCACGCGGACACGGGGAGAACATGGAAACTCCACCCAGATGGGGATTCGAACCAGGAATCCCTAGTGCTGTGAGGCAGACGTGCTAACCACTAAGCCACTGTGCAGCCCACATTAGCACTTATCTATTATTTTTCTTTTGTCTATTCTTTTCCCTCTGCCTCATATTATCCAACTGTCCCAGTACTGTGGAAATGTGTCCTGGCTTCTCTAATTACTAGGTACTATGTAGAACCCAGTGTATTTGTCTTGTGTACAGGTGGGTATGTTAAAGAGGGAACATGGGTTAGTAGCTGCGGAGAGATGGGTTCGTTTTAGGACAAATGCCCTGCATTGGAGAATTGGACGTCAATCTGGCTCCCCCAAGCCTTGAGATGAACCAGGACATGCCACAAACTGGTAGGGGTAAGGGGGACAAATCACTCTTTGACAGATAGTGGCAGCAAACATGCAGCTATTTCTCACAAGATTAAGGATAAGACATGGAACAAGCAGCACAGTAAAGGGGTTGTACAGTGAGTGGTGTCATTTTGTGATCTAAAGATTGAATCTCTAAAACTGATTTGATTAGGTGTCTCAAAATTAAACTATTACAAAAAATGCACATTTGTTGCTCCAAGTGTTTAAGTAGGCTTATAGGCTTATATTTGATAATTTGATATTTTTAAACTATTTAAAATTGCAAAGGGTATAGTTACCTAGGAGTAAATAAATAGTTTTGTAAGGTGATTTGTGTTTAATCAGAAAGCATTAAAATTAATAAATCTATCCATTCAGAGTTTTCCTAAATAAAATTTGGATATATTCTGGCCAAGTGTCAGGGGATTGCTTGCTTGTTTATCTATCCTCTAGTTTATTTGTAAATTTCAACCCAAAATCAATAATACACCTGATCAGCATGAGATCAGAAATCTGTGTCAAAACAGAAAGAAAATGTATTACTGAAACATATTACATTGAATGTGGTTGAAACCTTGTACATTTGGATTCAAAATGTCATGAATGTGGGTCAGAGTGCAAGACACTTCGCATTGATCTGTATTCTTGAACCAGATATTGAGGAAGATTTTCTATTTCTCACAAACCTGACTTTAATATCAGATATTGATTGACACCCAAACATACACACACACATATATTCATGGAGTGTATATATATATATATATATATATATATATATATATATATATATATATATATATATATATATATATATAAACACAGTAATTATAAAGACAGGGAATTAATTAAGCATTAACCATATTTCCTCAACCACAGTTAAGGTACAAGATTTTACTAGATTTTACATTTTAATGTCAACTAAACATGCTGAACTGTGCCATTGGAATAAAATTTTTATTTACTTCATGAAGTAAAAATAAAGATATTTTTTCCCTTCTCTAAAGTATTAACAGATACATGTAAATAGTATTCTTCCAACTCAAGCATTACTAAATCATATGACAAATGATACTAGAAATGTGGAAAGGAAAAAAAAGAAAAAGGAACAAAATTAAAAAGATTTTAAGAAAAAAAGCTAAGATCAATGAAGCTAAGCAAGCCAGGTTTTTTTCCAGTTGATGACCACTTTTCAGGACCATGAACTGTAAACTTTTTATGCTTAGACAATTTCATTAAAAATATAACTTTTATTAAAATTAATTTAGCAGTAGCCTTGTTCATTTTATTGTTTGATTTGTGTGCAAACATTCAAAATTTCTTTATTTCACCACTTAATAACCAATGTCGTCATCTGTTGAACTAGACCATGTTTAAGATTTAACTTTTATATTTTTATTCAAAGCAATTTAGTTCAAAGCACTGACACGGGTATCTGGATCTGCCCCTTCTTCTTTTCACTCTTTCCAAAATTCACTCCGTTCACTGTACTCAACCTCACTGTGATGCTCATTTTCACTCTATATAGTTTACCACTGCTAAATGATGAAACGATCTTCCCAACTCTATCCATAAGACGGAGACATTTAGCATTTTTAAAAAACATCTGAAAAACTCTCAAAAATCTTCTTCACAAACACTTGCTATGAAAAAAATAATCTAAAAGCCAGATTGGATGATGAACATGTTCGATTATTCTACAGTGTAGATTTATTTTCTTTAACTACTGACTTGTGTTGTTTTCTTATTTGTAAGTCACTAAATGCATCTGCTGGATAACTAAATGTAATATTAAGAAGCAGTTCCTTCACTATACACTTACTACATTTAATTCTATTGCACATTATTTTACATTTGTTTTGTGTTTTTATGAGACCTGGGGGAAAAATATGGCATGGTAATGCATGACTATAATATCAATAAAAGCACATTTTACACATTTTATTTTTACTGTACTGATTTTGATGTCAAATTAAATGTAATTTAAATAAATTTCATGGAACACAACTGTATAATTAAAGCATTACATTGCATAATGCTTAGGCATTTATAAGTCTTGTGTGACTTCTTACTCTCTGGATAAAATTTGTAGAGCTGAGATTAGGTCAGTAAGTAAAACCCCATTAGGCACCCATCCATCCATCCATTATCTTCTGCTTTATCCTATATTAGGGTCACGGGGGGGTTTCCCACGCCCATCCAGGGGAGAAAGTTTCGGGCGCTGGGCAGATACACTCAGGGCAGGGCGCCAATCTATCGCTGGGCACACACTCACACACACAGACACGCACACAAACACACTCTACATGGGGCAATTTGGAGAACTCAACTGACTTGATCCATGTTTTTGGACTGTGGGAGGAAACCGGAGAACCTGGAGGAAACCCACGCGGACATGGGGAGAACATGGAAACTCCACCCAGATGGGGATTCGAACCAGGAATCCCTAGTGCTGAGAGGCGAATGTGCTAACCACTAAGCCACTGTGCTGCCCCCATCAATCACCATTCACTGTAATTAAATCAGCATGCTTAACTGATTATTTACAGCTTGGTAAAATAAATTTAACAGAAAATCGAAAATTATGGGTTTTTGTTTTTGTTTTGTTTAGTTTGCAGGCTGCATAAAGTCCATAACAAACTGTCTGTAGGGTCCCTAAGTGAGGGGTTTTAAATCAAGTGTCAATTCTGATCCAAACCTTGAACGTTAACTGAAAGATTAAACTGTTGATTATTATTTTTAAATGTTTAAAACTTGACTGGTAAACCTAGGGTCTCCTAAATTGTATTCTAACACTTCTAATTTTTCTAACTATAAGTTAACCTTATATTTTAAATTTTAATTTGTATATGTTTATTCCCCATTCAATCAAACATTATTAATTAAGGTTGATACTACACCATGTTGATTACTTGAGATCAAATTGCATTTGTTCTTGTTCTCTTTGTTCCTTTAACTTGAATACTTTATCAATCACTAAAAACAAAGTTTCCTCCTGCCATCATATTTTTGCTTTAGCCATATGCAATTGATTCATTGGTTTCCGTATTAAATAAAGTCTTTCAGAACAGGAGATCAATTATTTTACATGGGATATTTAGGTCTTAATTATTAGTCATTAATGTCCAAATGTCTAAGGTATTAAAACAAGACATCAATAAAATATTCAAATGCCTTAATAATGCTTAAGGAGGGATTATGAATCAAGTGATAAATGTAATGTGTAGTATGTTATCATAATTTTTTAATCGCAGCCTTGGGTGGAACACTGAAACTTGCAACTATAGTATCTCTAACTAAAATAACTTAATAGTCATCTGTGTCACAATAGCTTCTCTCCCTCTTTAGTCTCCTGTTTTGGCTTTCTACTCCAGGTGTTTTTACTCTAAAGAAAGGACACCTAGAGGAGGAACCAGAGTTTTAATGCACCTGTTTCCTCTATTCACCATTCACTCTGGCTCTTTTATCTAAGCTATCATTCTTTAGATATTGCATCAGCTCTTATTTACTTAACTGTACGTGGTTTTATGGCTGTATCTCTATAGCACTGAATGTTTCCAACACTTTTTTTTCACATCTTCATTCTCATTCATTCATTCATTCATTCATTATCTTCCGCTTATCCTCTATTAGGGTCGCCATGCCCATCCAGGGGAGAACATCTCGGGCGCTGGGCAGATAGACCCAGGACAGGGCGCCAATCCATCGCTGCATTCTCATTCATACATTTAATAAAGACTCTTTCTCACTGTAAAAGACTGACACTCTCATCAAAGAACAAGTTTTTTTTTGTCTTTCTGTTTATATCAGATGACTTTGCACTCAGAGTATTGACTTTGCATATCACAGTATTGATTCTGCACAGAATTAAAATACGGCTTCTACTTTGCATAAAATAGTCTTCAGTCCAGGAAATGCAATCTAAAACAAAAAATGTTAAGTAACTGATTTTCCAAAATACTCCTGAGCCCATATAGCTATTTCTATGATAACATTGGCTATGGTTTCTGCCCTTGGTATTTACACGATAATTTTTTCCATAAAATGTTTTCATGATAATATAAAATATGTTTCACTGGTAAGAATCATCTTTGACTGATGAAGTTTTACACAAAGTAGTAAACAATGACCATAGGTGCTTACAAAAAGCATGTTTGCATCCCATATTGCCTTCTACCTACTGCACAGTAGGCTAGTATGTCTAAATATGCAATAGCCATCAAGCAGAATGCATATATTTCCAATGTGACCTACTGAATTTGAAGCCATAGAAAAGTATCACAGCACATTGTAATATCCCATGATTTAGCTTAATATCAATAAAAAAAAATTTATGACACACTGTAAAACAAAACAAAATGGAAAAATAGGAAATGGATGTTTTCCAATGTATGTAATACAAAAGCTTAATGATTATGATATTTCTAACATTAAAGGATATTGCTAATATGTCAGCAATATTCTGGTTGAGGTTGTGTAAATACTACATGCTTGCTTACTATGAGCTAACTGATTTATATGTCAACCAGTGCTTAATGGTCCCAATCTACAATAATTCTTACTGGTTAGTCGGTGATTTTATACCACTTAAGCCAATGGTAGATGTTCATTTTATGCTTAATCTTAATATGTCCATGTACCCGTTCAGGACTATAAGCTGCTTAATTTTATTTTGCCACTTTCCCAACTTTAGCTATGTGTGTTGCAGGTCATTTTCAAATTTTTATATTTACAAAAGACAAGTAGGATTAGTGGTTAGCACGGGGGGGGGGGGGGGGGGGGGGGGGGGGGGGGGGGGGGGGGGGGGGGGGGGGGGGGGGGGGGGGGGGGGGGGGGGGGGGGGGGGGGGGGGGGGGGGGGGGGTGGCTTAGTGGTTAGCACGTTCGCCTCTCAGCGCTAGGGATTCCCGGTTCGAATCCCCATCTGGGTGGAGTTTCCATGTTCTCCCCGTGTCTGCGTGGGTTTCCTCCGGGTTCTCCGGTTTCCTCCCACAGTCCAAAAACATGGATCAAGTTAATTGAATTCTCAAAATTGCCCCGTTTAGAGTGTGTCTGTGTGAGTGAGTGTGTGCCCAGCGATGGATTGGCGCCCTGTCCTGTGTGTATCTGCCCAGCGCCCAAAACGTTCTCCCCTGGATGGGCATGGGGAACCCCACCGCGACCCTAATAGAGGATAAGCGGGAGATAATGAATGAATGAATGAATGGTTAGCATATTCACCTCTCAGTGCTGGGGATCCCATGTCCGAATCCCAATCTGGCTAGGGTTTCCATGTTCTCCACGTGTCCGCGTGGGTTTCCCCCAGGTTCTCCAGTTTCCACAGTCCAAAAGCACGGATTCAAGGTAAATTGAATGCTCTAAATTGCACCCTGAAGTGTGTGTGCATGTGAGTGAGTGAGTGAGTGAGTGAGTGAGTGTGCCAAGCAATAGATTGGCACCCTGTCCTCTGTGTATCTGCCCAGCACCCTAAAGGTTCTCAGGATGGGCATGGGGAACCTCTCCACAACCCTATTAGAGGATTAAGTGGAAAATAATGAATGAAGTAAAGTGGAAGATAATGAATGAAGTAAATTAAAATTGTAACGGTGCCGTGTTACCGCTAGGTGGTAGCAGTGTCACCTGGTCCATGCTCGTTAATCATGGGCAACTCAGATCAGTTGTTAGAGCGTCTATTTAAAGCGGCGCGCTACTCTGATACCAGGTCGCACCGTACTCCATTTCATGCCGCCTATTGGCATCTTTGAGAGGGTAAGCGGTTTATCGGCCTTTTGTAGAAGGTTGTTGGTATGCAACGCAGAAGTAATAATTCCCTTTTAGGGACAGAATTGATCGCAAATTAAAAAATTCTCTGGTGTGAGCCGTGTTACCCCACTGGAATTGTTACCTTCGCTCACTGAGCGAGTAATGTTGCACTCTTTTTTCTCTCTCTTCTATGTGTTTGTACTGCCCCAGCGGTAGCACTGGTTATTAAGTGTAGTGCTAGTTTTGCTGCACCTAGTTGCTGCTGCACACTCGCGCAACCGGTACTACTGTTACGACATGGCTCAAATAACGTCTAAGCGTATTGTGCCCCTGCACTCAGGCTCTTTAGACAAGCTCAGCTGTCCGACGCATCGGCGCGCTGAGCTTTCTTGGTTATACTTTTATTTTACACTGTTTTCGCAATCAAGGGCAGCATTTTGTTGTTCTGTATTTAGGTTTTGTTATTTGTGTTTAGTCGTATTCCTTAACAGCGCGCTTTGATGTAGTTTAGGGTCAATGTTTTTTTTTTTTTTTTTTTATAATTTCAGTTTCGGAGCAGAGCTATAAGTAAAGCGTTCGCACTTTGTCATTCCAGCTGTTGACTGCCGTGGCGTGTTGCGTCAGTGGTTGGAACTTCCCGCGTCACCAGTTTGAGTCCTGCTAAGTGTTTTACTGAATGGGCATGGGGAACCCTTCCACAACCCTAAGCTCCTAGTATAGGATGAAGTGGAAAATAATGAGATGACATGAGACGTTAATTAGATTAATTCTACTGCATTTAATTGTCCTTATTTTGCTGGAAATTGGGTTTGCATTTGTGTAAACAAAATTCAGCATGTTTTTGACAGGTGTATGTATTTGACAGAACGGTCAGAGAGAACATGTAAAATTCACACAAATTACTTTTGCTGTCTGCTCTGGAATCAAATTCAAAATTTGCTTGTTTTAAAGCAATTTTATTGTGCTAGCCCACTGTGTCATAGTTACGAGACATTTTATTTACTTTTAAATTGGGGTGGCATCCTCCCCTTGCCGATGTGTGCTGAGCTCTTATTACATAATTTAGCTGATAGTGGTATAGGAAAATAAATTGAGCATACAGTCAAGTCTGGACAGAAAACAGAGGGCCTAACCAACTGTTTGTAAACTGCCATCCATCCATTATCTTCCCCTTTATCCTCTACTAGGGTCACAGGGGGGTTCCCTATGCCCATCCAGGAGAGAACATTTTGGGCCCTGGCAGATACACCCAGGACAGTTCGCCAACCTACTGCTGGGCACACACTCACTCACTCAAACACACACACACAGACAAACACACTCTATATGGGGTAATTTAGAGAAGTCAATTGACCTTGATCCATGTTATTGGACTGTGGGAGGAAACCGGAGAACCCAGAGAAAACCCACGCGGACATGATGAGAGCATGGAAACTCCATCCAAATAGGGATACGAACCGGGAATCCCTAGCGATGAGCGACGAACGTGCTATCCACTAGGCCACCGTGCTGCCCCCCATGTCACAGATAATAAATAAATCCCAATTTAATGAGAGATCAGAATTAAAATAAATAAATAAATAAAATAAAACTGTTAAGATTGTTTCACTAATTTTGACAATAATGCTTGTAAAGCATAATAAATATATAATTATGTAAATATAATAAAGCATTAATCATGTTTACTACGATAAACTATTAACAATAATTTGTATTATTTAATAGCTGAATACATAATATTTTTCATATAAATCTAGAAAATGTAGCCCTATTTAGAAAAAAAATAAAGCTAATGCTAGTGTCACACTTTGTCCAGTTGAAAATCTGTAGCAACAAGGACAATCAAAGTAATTATTAACCAGTTTGTTTAACAGCTTAAATCTTAGATAACTCTTCACTTGCAATTTACAAAATGTAAAATAATAATTTCTCGCATTTCAGTTCAGCTTAAAATCAGTTACAGTTTAAAAAATGTGGCTAATTTGGTGGTTTTCTTATTAATTTTACTGTTTGTTTGTTTTTCAGTTGTTTTTTTTTTGTCTGCACAGAATGAGCTGAATTGTTTGACCAAAGCACTGAATGGAATGCAGCACTGAATGGAATTAGCCTCAAGGAAGCTTTGCAATATTAAATCATCTAGAACTCTTGAGTGATTGTGGTGGTGAAGAAAAAGTCAGTCTGGGTGTCCCTTTCCTCAAAAGAGCTCCTAAGTGTGTTTACCTCAGCCCCATGCGTTTACTTCAAAACAACAGGTCCTGTAAATCTCACATAAATTGTTTACATGCTAAATATATTATTTTAACTATTACATACACCGATAAAATAAGGACTTTAAGGACTTAAGTGGTAATTATTAAATAATAACATTTAAACCAACCAGTTTAATGAGAACTTTTATGATTGTACAGTATACAGCTTAAAAGTTCAGAAAAAAAAACCAGAAAATCTAAGGATAAACAATTAAAGTTCACAGTACATTATAAGGCAAGCTTTATGACTGCAGATTTTTGCTAAGAGATTTAGGGTCACAACAAAATACAGATACATACATTTAAATAATGTGATAAAAATATTTAAAGATTATTGTGTATATTCAGAGGGATTTTTACTGAACTTAAACAGACACTTGATTGTTACCCAGTCTGTACACTGGTGTCCTGTTCAAAGAGGATGAGTTCCCCTAAAACTTAAACCTTGGTTCTTAAAAGTTTTCTTCCTTATAACTTAACACAATCAAGAAGCTTTTCCTTGACACTGTCCCGATGACTTTCTCTTTGGAAAAATATACTATTGTAAAATATGCTTTGAATAACTTGAATAATATTTATTGCAATTTTGTAATGGAATTTTTGTCTATTTGTTCTCTCTACATGAGTTGCTTCATGGCCTCCTTTGTCTGGTTTTCCCTTTATGATTCATCATATACATTTTTGTTAGAGACTTTTAAATAAAATAAACCATTTCAATTATGTATCTATTTAAATAAACATAAAAGTAAAGTAACATTTTACAATATTGATTTTTGATTACATTTACAAATCATGCGTTATAGTTTCTGGAAATTCTACATGTAAATTTAAAATAAAGATTTAATTACAGTGATACAATTAATTGACATGTATCTAACTTTTTTATATGCCATGAAATTTTGGCTGTACATGTAAAGTGAAATGGCAGGGCCAGTATTTGAAATATCCCCACAGACCATGAGTGTCACTGCAGATGGAGGTTCGAGTGACAGATTACAGATAGCTGGCATTAAAAGATATGAAAAAGAAATCAAAGACTGGCTCACCTTAATCCCCCTGGATCTGCTGCCCATCCATCACAGAGAGAGGACAAAATCCAGCTGGGAAATTACGTACACCCAGCCAATACCTTGCAGAGTGGGACATTTTAATATCATTCCCACTATCTGCAGACTATAGCATCATATTAAAATGCATAGATAAATAAAAAATAAATAAATAAATAAAAGGTTGAATGGCAAAACATTTATCAGTGTTGGAGATCCTCATTCGCAGTATTTACATTGCTTCTAAAAGCTTTGGCTGTCATGTGATATATATGTGATTTATCAATCTTACTATGAATGTAGATAAGGATGACAAGGCACATTGTTGTCTTTATTGTGAATCTGTTAGTAGCCATGTACTGTTGAAAGTTCAAATACATAATTTTTCTTTAGTTTACATTTATAAGTAATAACATTACAGTCATTTTAATTTTCATCTATTTGTTAAGTTAGGCTATTTGTACATTAATTAAATTTTGTATCTAAGGACACAATATTTGAATGTTTGCTGGTAATATCAATATTGGAATATTTCGTGTTATTAATTATTTTTTTTTGTATATATATTTGTGATTATGGATGATTATTGAGGAAAATAGGGAAATGTTCAAAATCTCTAATTATATTAACTACTGTTTTTACTGTTCAGGTATTAATAGTAAGGTAAAGTATAAAGAGAATACGCGCTTAAGAGAATAGGCACTTAAAATGTTTTGTAACTATATGAATATTGGGTGATTACGTTAAATGCATACCATTTGGTATATATTTATAATTTTCCAATTAATGACCGCCTGTTTGTTGTTAATTAAACCATGCAGTTTCTAATTGGAAAGTTTAGTCAATTTACTAAACTACTACATTATTTTTACAATTAAACACATATATCGATTTTTCTAAGCTTTATATTGTATTTCTTCGATACAAGTCATTTTTGTTAATGTATTCATTTCTTCTGCCTTGTCATTATTTAAAGATCAGCAAGTTTAAAAATGCAACTGCAGTGTTTAATTAAACATTTTTTATTTGAATAAACTTTTTCTCTTCAAAGCTATGTGGTAGATGTTTGGAATCGTCTGTTAAGTAAAATAAGTACAAAGTAGTCTATAGAATGTCCAAATATGAAGTTGATATGAATATGTGAAACTGTTGTCACTTTTTCGCTCTCATACTGTATCTCTTCTTTTTGTGTCAGGATTGCTGTAAGAAGTAGAAGGTGAAACAGAGGGGGGGGGGGGGGGGGGGGGGGGGGGGGGGGGGGGGGGGGGGGGGGGGGGGGGGGGGGGGGGGGGGGGGGGGGGGGGGGGGGGGGGGGGGGGGGGGGGGGGGGCGCCAATCCATCGCTGGGCACACACTCACTCACACAGACACACTCTAAATTGGGCAATTTTGAGAATTCAATTAACTTGATCCATGTTTTTGGACTGTGGGAGGAAACCGGAGAACCCGGAGGAAACCCACGCAGACACGGGGAGAACATGGAAACTCCACCCAGATGGGGATTCGAACCGGGAATCCCTAGCGCTGAGAGGCGAATGTGCTAACCACTAAGCCACCGTGCCGCCGTGAAACAGAGTCAGCGACAAAATGTAAAAGTGGAGGGGTCAGCTGCAATACTGATTTGTTCCTTTTTTAAACATTTCCTTGATAAAGACATAAGGAATAGTGCGGCGCAATGGCAACTTTTCAGAGAATAACAATAGAAAATTAGACATGATAAACCAGAAACCAGTATAGTGTGATGGATAGATATAAATCAGATATGCAGAAAAGTGGCTAAATGATATGCAAAGAAGAAAATTAAAAGTAGGTGCTAGTTATTAAATGAGGAAATCAGAGAGATGACTGTAAAATAAGTTACTGTGTGTGTATGCACCTACTTTTAATTTACTTCTCCGCATATTATTTATTCAGATGGCAAAGGTAAGCAGGTTGTCACCAAGGATTTTGCGATACATGACCCTGTTCATCTTCCCTTCGATGCAGTGATGTTGGCCTATGCCCTTAGAAGAAAAAAGACCTCCAAAACAAAAGTACGGATTGTGTTTTTAGGGCCATATTCTGTATTTTTCTTCCTCCAAACATGTCGAGTTGAGTTGAGGCTAAAGAGTTCAATTTTGGTCTCATCTGACCACAGCACCTTCCCCCAGCCTCTGTCGGAGTCATTAATGTGTTCATTGGCAAACCTTAGGTGGGTCTGGATGTGAGCCTTCTTGAGCAGAGGAACCTTGTGTTCACTGCAGGATTTTAAACCATTACATTACACTGTATTAACAATGTGATTTTTTGAGACCGTGGTCCTAGCTGCAATGAGATCATTAACCAGCTCCTCCCATGTAGTTTTTGGATAATTTTTAACCTTTCTCATGATCAATGAAACTCCACGAGGTAATGTCTTGCATGGAGCGCCAGGCTTAGGTCGATTAATAGTAATGTACTTCTAATTCCAAATAATTGCACCAACATATGTGACCATATACAGGTGACAATTTGTGACAGGTGTCTTTCATGCAGGTAAGGACTTCACTGAGATTAGGGAGTGTTAGTGGTCTGTGGGAGCCAATGTTAGTCATGGTTTTTAGGTGATCAAATACTTATTTCATGCAATTTTTTTTAATTTAACTATTATTTAATTTTCTAGATTTTCTTTTTGATATTCCATCTTTCATTGTTAAAATGAAGCTACCACAAAAATCATAGACTGTTTAATGATTTGTCAGAATGCAAACTTTGAGAATCGGTGGGGGATCAAGTACTTATTTCTTATCTCTAGCCAATCACATGAGTCATTGTAATATGATGATTAGGTTACTTCTGTTACTTCATTATTTATACTAAATATTTATATATTTATTGTTGTGATGCCTTACAACAAATACAATTGCATTGCTAATTATTATGTAAGCTATTCATTTTCTAGCTTTGGTTCTGGGATTTAATTCTTATTTCAGAATACATCAACTGTAATAAGTTATAACATTGTACATAATGCATTTTATAAATTTTCTGTTTTAAAGAGTAAAAGTCAAATGCGATCTGCAATACAAATTACTTTATTACTAATTACAAATTACTAATAAATATGCAATTTATTAATGAAAATGATACAGAACACTAGAACTGTCATTAAAATAGTTCTGTTATATATTAACATATATAACAGAAACAGTCTGTAAAAGTTTCAAATTATGTTTTATATTGATGTATAGATGCAAAATACACTAATGTAATATAATTGTGCATAGATATTAGGTGCATAGTTTCAGGTGCATATAGCAAGAAGTGCTCAACAAATACCAAGGATTTTATCATTGCAACTATTGGTTCTGTGTGTCCTTAGATGTTAAGGCTCCATGTAGTTTTTAAAAGTACATTTTTACACACGATAAATATTGCTTATAATAGGCTGCAGATATTTTATTATTATTGCATATATTCATAAAAGTCATAGGGTTCTGTTTTTACACGTAAAGAACAGGTTAAATAAAGCAAATCTCATACCGTGAGAAGTAGGTTGAGCTTTAAGGAACTTTAAGCCACAATTCCACTTTCACCTGCCTCAGTACATGCTGGGATCCTTCTGTTCTTCCTGTGGAGTTAAGTTAGAGAACCTATGCTTTAGCTTCACCTTACTCTGCCAAAACAATCACAGAACAGTTCAGACATTAAGATTTATCGACTTAAGTAGGGCTTGGGGTCCCACAACACTGAGAGTGAGCTGTACAGAAATGTCTTAATCAATACTTATAAAACTCATGGTCATGTGCTCGGAAAGGGGATAATATATGTATTTAAATGCAGCACAGTGCTTGGGAGGAAAAGCTGTGGGATATAAAAGGCAACAGAACACGTTTATAATACTGAAAGAAAAATCTTCAGCAACGTCTTACACACAAGCTCTTTTTCTTAAGGCAATATTCCCCTTGGCGTATCTGCTCTGGAACAAAATGCCTCAGGACTTAGTTTACATATTGTAAATGGCTGTTTTGCAAACCTTTTCTTTAGATTTTGTGTAAACTACAAATTTAAATTCATAGAAAAAGATGAACAACATTGAATATTTCAGTTGACTCCAGAGATGCTTAAAACTCTACATCTGCTACTACTAAAAATTTATCATTTATTTACTACTAAGACACATATTAATTTACATATAGTGTATGTACTGGACAAAAGGAAAAAGTTAAGAACACTATATGGTCTTAGTGTGTTACAACCTGTGTGTCGTGAAATGACAGAGTCTCTGGCAGATAATGTGATAAGAAGTTGTTTTTAATGCAGAAATCACTGAGAAAGACAGATATGCATTTGCATACAAAACTGTAACCGAACTAAATTTATGTTCCGACACCTGACATGAGGAACGGCAGGGAATGAACACACACTACAGGAAATATATGACGGGAAACACACAGCTGAACCGAAGATTAAATTAATTGTAATTAATACTAATTAATCAAGTAACAAAATAGAAACATGCAGAACACAGACAGGCACGAAAAGGATTTGTGACACAATCTTTATTGGTTAATTCTGTGTTGCATTGTGAAACTAAAGTAAAATCTATTTTATTTTACTTTAATATTATGCAGATCACTAAATAAAAAATTAAAGAACATCAAACATGATTTTGTAAAAACTTCCAGTAGGATTACTTATTGTACTGGTGCTACCTGTTGTACCAAAACCACTAAGCAAATAACAAATATTAAAAAATTGAGATTAAATATCAAGCAGCACCTACTTCTGACAGTGATTCCCTCATTCCTACTGCAAATAAACCACTCTCACTATGTCCTTATATAAATCCTAAACTTCCCCTTCATACTTATCTGATTTTTAATTATTCATTATGCCACTATTAATTTTTTGGGGTCAAACATGCATAGTAAAATAATTGGCCTGTGTTATAACTTATACCATTTTTGTACACTTATGTTCACTTTTTTGTACACTTATAGCATAATGTTTTTAATAAAACAAAATCTTCAGAAATTATTTTGCTTTTTAGGATCTGGCTAATAGTGAGGTTATAATGAGGCAATAACGCACTAAAGGTTGTGCATTATTGTGAATAAATCATGGGAAAAACCTGTTGTTGGGCATGACGCGTAGTGGAGTGATTCATTCACAATAATCCACAATCTCAATTGACATTGTTTTTCTAAAACGGTTGCAAATACATTGTGATAAAAAAACAAGGTTTGATTCATAAATGTGTTTATTGAAAATAAAATTAATAAACTGGTCCTCCGGGATGTAATCAAGTCCAGTTTTTAAAGTGAATGTCGATTGCTGCGTAACTGGTTTCTGTAACAATTAAAAACAATCTGGTGGCCAAACTAAAAAACGTAGTTAAAAAAAACATTGTAAAATAATGTATTGTATATCAAGGACTAGAACTACCTGTTTTATAACAAAATTTAATGCATGTTAGTGTTATATAATAACTTGGGCACTACTGCAAATGCAGTTAACATAAAACAAACAGGTTCCTCTTGTACAGGGAGGCACGAGACAAGTTATGGATGATCACAGCCAAACTCACTAAAACCCCTTCTTTTAGAAACTTTGGTAGCAAAATAAAATTAATATTGTTTGGATGATCCAACAGTGTATTACTGCATGACAGTGAAGAAAAGTCTTATAGTACATTGCATGCCTAATTACATTGGTTTACATGTTCTAAGCAGACACATCTTTGCCCAAAACCACTACTGTGGTGTTCATGCATACATTTGATAAATAGCCTGGGGATTTAATATTGGCTAAGCGGCCCTGCCCCTAAAAACAGGTTGCTGATTTTAGTTGGCATCCAGGAGCAGTGGAATAAGCAAGTGTTCTCTTGACTCCAACTCCCAGTGGCATCCAGCCCTGCCCATTACATTATGTCAATTGCCCTTATTCCAATTGATTGCATCAAGAGCGGAAATTTACAGTATCCATTTGATCCTGGTTATTTCTACTCTGTTCTAGCCATGGCATTACACCTCACTATGTCACACTACAATGCCGAAGTGTTAATTAAATTAAACAAGGAAGGATCTTTGTTAGACTATGGCAAATTTGTATTCATTACATATTGGTCTTTTTTTTTTTTAAATCTGGGAGGAAGTCCGAGACAGCTGAGAAAACCCATGCAGGCATATGATGGATATGCATACCACACAAAGTATATGTGTTCAGACTTCCTGAAAAACAAACCCCTCTTGCTGTGAAGTGGAGGTGCTAACTAGTTCCTAACTTATGACCTTAAAGGTGTTACCCTTGCTGACCTTAAATTCTGACCTCAAATGTGTTTGGGATAAGTACCTTAGAAGCATAATTATAAGGTAGATCTAGGAAACTTCTGTAATTTGTTGTTTTATATGGTAAATAATAAGTTTAAAAATTAATTACCCAATCATTGCACATTAGTACTAGCATAACCTTATCATAACTGAAACATAAAACCCAATATCTTCACCTTAAAATTGGATGATTAGTGTAGTAAAAATGGTTGAAGGCACAATGTAAATGTATTAAAGGGTATTGGTCCCAAAAATGTAATACATGTCTAGTACACACACACACTCACAAACACAGCCTCTACCAACCCAGGGAAATCCTGTGGCCCAATCAATATGCCATCAGTTCACAGTGTGCTGTCTGATAAAAACAAACTCAAATATATCCTATGAAAAAGAACATAGAAAGAAAGGGCAGTGTGTGATAAGTAGTTTATGAATGTATGTGTGGATTGAGGTGCTGAACAATGTTGGACATGCTACATTGGTCAAAAGATGGTACATACTTTAGCCTGGTGTAGTTATGAACACACACACACGCACACACACACACCCACCCACACAGATCTCTTTACACTTCACTTCACCTTTTCATCTGAGCAGGCTGGAACAGAAAGCTAAAGCTTCATGTGTCGCCTTTGCTCTACTGCCTGAGTTGAAAGGACAGGAAATCATTACAGTCTAAACGAAGGTCAGTGAAATCAGGAAAATGAAATTAGTCACCTTGAGTAACAGAAGAATAAAGAATAAAGAAGTTTTTAGAAATCTTTAAGGCAATTCAATCTTAATTTGAACTTCCTTTACTTCACCATATAGTTAGCTATGCACTTTACTGACCTTTTTCTTCACACCCACTGAGAGCAAAGATAAAAAAAAAAATCTGATTTTCAATTATGGCCTTAAAATATACTGCTATCACCAAGTTAAATTTAAAAAATGTCCAACAAGTGGTAACAAGTACAATTGTGTATAAAAGTCTACCAACTAAAATAACAACGTGAACACTAAGGTAAACGTCTGGTGACTTAAATAAAAACTTATATTTAATTTACTAGTAACTGTTTTATTAAATAATATAAATTCATAGATTTTGTACTAATAAAAAACTCATATATAACTTGAATTAATCATGTGTTTAATAACTAGAAATCACAAACTTAATATGCATGGCAAAATTAATATCTAGTTTATTATGAACATAAAAATGAATAGGATGGGGTTAAAAGAAGACATATTACTTATGTATCTAAATGTATCATCTATTAGTCTGTCTATTAATCTTCTTGCCATCAGCCTATCCAACTAAAGAATTAATAGTCTGTTCCAATTTCTCATAATTATTTAATACCACCAGCTTCAGTTCTATTAACACCTAAATCAGGATTACATAATCAGTATATCTATATGTTGAGAAAGAGTTGCTGCTTTTACCCTAAATAAAAGTTTAATGCTTTATTAAATATGTCTCTGTCTAAGTCAGCTTTCCTGAACTAGCACACACTATTGAGAATGTAAAAATAGGTTGTAACTATCAAAAGCATTTCTATTGTAGGAACTGTTGAGACTGTGGCCTTTGCAAATTTATTAGATGAGATATTCATCTAACCATTGCATTAACCAATGTCAAAGACAATGGAGCCCTAATGTATTTATAGATTCACAGATTAAGATTTCTTCTTAAATCTTCTTATTAAGGCAGTAGATGCATTATAGAATTTTAGAGTATGACTTATTTGAAGAAAATAGACATGGATAAATATTAAATGTCATGTTACATAACCCTCACATTTATACAGATTTTCATCTTTCCCACTTTGAATGTATTAATAGATACAGTTCATTGAAAATAAGTACATTGTAGTTGCTTGGATAACCCTTACTTTATTGTATTAAGTAAGATGAGTTGTTGATTGATTATTTAATAAAATATTTGTTGGGAAATACAGAATTAATAAGTTCAAGTTCAAGTTATTTATTTATATAGTGCTTTTTACAACAGTACATTGTCACAAAGCAGCTTTACAGAATGAAAAGCCTTTAAACCCCCAAAGAGCAAGCCGAAGCGACAGTGGCAAGAAAAAACTCCCTTTTATGTTGTTATTTAAGGAAGAAACCTTGGGAGGACCAAGTCTCAGTGGGGGACTTATCCTCCTTGAGCAGTCCGGCAGCAACAACAGTGTAGGACATCCATGTACAGATATTTAACAAATGGAAAAACTCTAACAACTGGAAAACTATATGTGAGTCCATTAAGGGGGTACTGCAGGACTGCCAGTCCAATTAATATTCAGGTTCCATCCAGTATTCGTCAGCAGAGCCATGGATGAAGATCTTCAGGAAGCCGGTCATTTCAGCACCACACTCCCCCATTAATGATGAGGTGGGTGAAGAGGTGAAACGCCAGTAAACACTGATCGCAGATTACCACCCCAACACAGCCAAGCCTGAGATCTACATCTTTATCTACAGGGGATTAATTAAACACAAGATTAAATAAATGTGTTTTTAATTTATTTTTAAAGATTAATAGAGATTCAGAATCACGAAGAGTAACTGGAAGGCAATTTCAAAGTTGAGGAGCCTTGTGGGAGAACACTCTTCCACCAGCAGTAATTTTATTTATTCTAGGAGCTAAGAGTAGACCAGCACCTTGAGATCGGAGCTCACATGTTGGCTTGTACAATTGAATCAGCTTACTCAGATACTGTGGAGCCTGATTATGTAGAATATTATATGTTATCAATAAAATTTTGTACTCAATACGAAACTTAACTGGTAGCTAGTGCAAGTTTGATAACACAGGACTGATATGATCAAACTTTCTGGTTTTAGCTAAAAATCTAGCTGCAGCATTTTGCACAAGTTGTAATTTATGTAAAGGTTTATTAGAACATCCTGTCAGAAGTGAATTACAATAATCTAACTTTGAGGTAATAAAATTAGTTTTGAATTAGTTTTCCTGCATCTTGGAGGAAGATGATATTTCGTAGCTTCAAAATCTTACGAAGGTAAAAAAATGCAATTCTAGTAATATTGCTAATGTGCTTTGTAAAGGAGAGATCTGAATCAATAATGACACTGAGATTATTTACAGATGAACTGGGTCTAATTAAAGAGTTATCAAGGTTTAACATATGGTTAAAAGCTTTGTTAATTTTGTCCTTGGGTCCAACTATTAGAAACTCTGTTTTATTATATTTTATATTTATATTTTAATATCTTGGATGCAGTCCTAGAGCTTACTAACTGAACGAACATCATTAAGGTTAGCTGAAATGTAAATGTATAACTGTGTATCATCTGCATAAGAGTGAAAACTGATTCCATGTTTACGAATAATTGATCCCAATGGAAGCATATATGATGCAAATAGGAGTGGACCCAGAACTGACCCTTGTGGGACACCATATTTAACTTTAGCAAGATCAGAATATTGGTTGTTAACACAGGTGAATCGATATCAATCTGTCAGGTAGGATTTAAACCACTGGAGTGCAGATCCTGTAATGCCCACAGTGTTTTCTAATCTATCAATTAAGATGTTATGGTATATAGTGTCAAAGGCTGCACTAAGATCTAATAATACAAGGAAAGAGATTTAGTTATTATCAGAGGACATTAATAAGTCATTAACGATTTTAATTAAGGCTGTCTCAGTGCTATAATGAGACCTAAAACCTGACTGAAAAACTTGAACGTTATTAGCTAGAAGATGGTGATTCAGCTGGTTGAAATCAATTTTTTCTAGGATTTTAGAGACATATAGAGATATTGGTCTATAGTTGGACAGTATTAGAGGATCTAAATTAGGTTTTTTAAGTAATTGTTTAATGACTGCACACTTCAGATTTTTGGGGACATAGCCTATTTTAAGTGAGGAATTTATAATGTTTATAAAAAGCACTGTAATATTTGGTAGGAGGTCTTTAAGCAGGTTTGTAGGTATTGGGTCTAACAGACAGGATGTTGTCTTTGTGTAATTAATGAGACAAGCTCTTTTTTAGATATGGGGTTAAAGGTATTTAACTCTTGTACTATATTATTTTCTCTACCACTAGATTTTTCAGAAATCATTGAGGGTTGATTGTTGGTTACGCTACACGATGCATTCGATGATTTAAATCTTATGTTTTCAATTTTATCACTAAAGAAATTCATGAAATCATTGCTGCTGAACTGTGAGTGAATCTGTGAATCTGGTTCAGTAGCACTTCGAGTTAATTTGACAATGGTACTAAAGAGGAATCTTTGTTTTTTGTTGTTCTCTATTAATTCAGAATAATATTTAGTCTTTGCTGCATTGAGTGCATGTTTGTACTCAGTAATACTGTCCTTCCATGCAACCCTAAATACCTCTAATTTAGTTTGTCTCCATTTACACTCCATGGTTCTAGTGGTTTGTTTTAGGGCGCGTGTTTGATGATTAAACCATGGAACGAGTCTTTTATCTTTAATCCTTTTTAGTTTAAGTGGAGCGACACTGTCTAAGGTTGTAGAAAACACGTGTTTAGAATCAGAATCAGGTTTATTTATTTGTTACATGCATAGATATACATGGTACAGCCAACAGTGAAATTCTTACCTGACCTCTCCACAGAAAGTTAAATTTGTTAATTTGTTAAGGATAGGAAAAAATAGAATAGAATAAAGATAAAATAAAAATAAAATTCAACTCTGTATATACACTGTGCAAATGGAATTATAAAAGTGGGTTGTGCTTTTTGTGCAAAAATGCAGTGCAGGGTTACAAGTTATTTTAGTTATGAAAGTGTTGTGGGTGGGATTATGTCCATTTAGTCCTGGTTCAGGTCAGTGGAGCGTCTCTTAGAGGTAGTGGGGAAATTACCCCTAGTTCCTCCTAATTGCATAGACTCCGAATTAGGATCAGGTTTACGCTCCCCCTTAGTAAAAGCCTTGCCCCACCTAAATGAGGAACGTCCTCTCTTTTCACGTCTTTTCACGAGAGCAGGTTCATTCCATTCGCAATCGGCCGCAAGGTTATGTGCAGTCACAGATTAACTAAGATTAGTAAACCGTTGGGCCAGCTCCGCTAACACCTGCTCATGTCGTCCAAGGGTAGAGCCTTGGTGCCACAATGCATTGGAGATTGCAGCGGGATCTGCTGTGTCCATGACTGGCGGCAGCCTTCTTTTATGAGTTTAAAACAGGACACAAAGATGCAGATAAACAAAAAAGTTTTTTTTTATTAAGTAGCAAAATCAAAGGTCAAAGAACGAAAAAGAGTCTGTGAAGAGCGGACTCGGTCGCGGAACCGCGCTAAGAACGTAACTGAAAAGTTAATTAAACCTAAAGGGGTGGATTAGAACCCTGGGCTACCAATCCCTAAACCAGAGGGCTACTGCTGCACCACTGGGGAATGAATGCAGGTTGAGCCAACCAAGCTGCATAACTTAAGCGCAGGATGCAAATGCAGTTTCCCCACGCAAGAGGAGGACCTGCTCCCCACTCTGCACCTAAAAACTTAGAGGAAGAGGGGAAGGGGGGAAAGACAGCAATTAGACGTAAGGAAAAAAAACAATGTTAGTTTTTAATCACCTGGTCTCGAACCCGGGTCTGCCAAGTCAGAGCTGAGCACTTAGCAGGATTACCAATGAAGGGAGCACCATGAAGGCTAAGATGCAGGCTCGGGTCCCATACGACATACTGCTGGTTGGTAGGCCTTAGTCTACAGAGGTCCCAGCAACTCCTAGGGTAAAATACTTTTCCTGCTTAATAAAGAGCTGAAATAAATCCCGTCTCCTGACGGAACCATGGCTGACCCCTCTAAACGGTGACAAAATCAAGGCTGCCGCACTTACCAGCCACAGAGCAGCTCCTTAAATAAGGAAGCTGCAGCTGGTGCACGTTAGCCCTGATTAGGATCTCCAGGATAAAAGACCCCCACACAAAAGCTCTGTAACTTTAATGGCACCTGGTGCCAGAGCTTCGTGTGTGGGATGATCCAGAGACCCTAACATTGACGGAGGAAGACTCTCTATACATACTGCACTGAGGGCACGCAACCAGAGGGGAAAGTGCCATTGTGAAGTTTATATATAAATAAAGAAATAAACTTAGCTTCGGGTGGGTAGAGATGTAAGGTTAGTTCCCGCTGTTACAGCTGATGATGAAACAAAGCAAATCTGGCTGTATTAGCGTTGAATTGAGGTTGAGTCCTGGAGGTTCTCACAATGCGGTGTGTGAAGATCAGCGTCGAGACCAATAAAATCCGATCCGAAAATCCAAACAGTTGAATCCGGCAACACAGATAAAGAGATGGCTCTTTTATAAATAAAGGCTATTATTTATAAAGGAAGCAGGTAATAAATGCAGCAGTGTTGGCAGCAAACGGCCGCGATAGTAAGCAGAAAGTGCTAGCGTTAGCGGCTAAGAACGCTAGCAACAACCCCGCGATTTGGAGAGTGGTGAGGGACAAAAAGCAGAATAAATGCTATGTAGTATGAATGTAGCTGAACAGTCAAGAGAAAGTAAAAAAGTAACTAAATAACTAAATAACACTTAATTTAGTAGTTAAGCCTAACAGAGCTAGACAGCGCACGTACGCATCTACACACTGACTGCGTGGCAGGGACTGATGTCAGATCCAGGTGGGTTTCATTATATTGTATAATATTGTAATGAACTTTGTTTTTTAAACTTCAGTGATAAACTTAACAAAGGTTAGATTGGCACATTTTTCGTCAAAACTTCCTTGAAATTGTCAGCTTCCCTACTGTGAAGCATTCAGTGCCTGAAAAATGTTTTCCATAAGTTACTTTATGGACTTCATCTGTAATACTGAGACATTTAGCATCCTCACGAAACAATTAAAATCACATCTCTATTAGAAGCACTTGTTATAAATTAAATTATAGGTACAATCTAGGCATTAAATAATAATGATAATGAATAATGACCAGGATTGATAATACTGGTTCCTCCTTAACCTCTTACATGTGTTGTGCTCTTATTTGTAAGTAACTTACTGTCTGCTAAATGACTAAATTTAAATGTATTGTATGTACTGTTGCACAGTGGCTTGGGGTTTGCACGTTTGCCTCTTGGAATTTGGATTCGAAGCCTTCTTGGTTCGAATCCCAATCTGGGTGGAGTTTCCATGTTCCCCCCATGTCTGCATGGGTTTCCTCCAGGTTCTCTGGTTTCCTCCCACAGTCCAAAAACATGGATCAAGGTCAATTGAATCCTCCAAATGGCTCCATATAGAGTGTATCTGTGTACCCAGCGATAGATTGGCGCCCTGTCCTGGGTGTACCTGCCCAGCACTCGAAACGTTCTGCCCTGCGACCCTAGTTGAGGATGAAGCGGAAGATAATGAATTGATGTATGTACTGTGCATTGCTTGTTTTGTTCTTTTGTCTCTATATACTTTGAATTTTCCCCATAAAAGGATTATTATTTTAAATATACATCAAGAATTTGAATACATCTTGTATTTGACACTATTTAATAAGGATTGCAACTGAGATTTCTTGGTTTGCAAGCCACCCTCCAGGTTGCAGTGAGGAGATGAAGGAAATGCATATAAACAAACTAAAGAAAGCATGCATGTGTGATTCCAAGACAAAGCACCATTTTGCACGAGAAAAAGAAAAGTGCTTGCACAAAAAGTTAAAAAACTCTGACTCTGACGCTGATATATATACACACTTACTAGAAATGAACAATTACCAGTGCTCAAGTATACTACACATATATTTCATAGCCCATGTTTATTTTTGTGCTAGGAACTATAATCACCAGTGTAACTGGACCTTTAAAAATCATCCCTCTTTACTGGCTTGACTTAATTGTTTAACAAACATGTTTCCAGACGTTGGGCTTTGTTCTAATTGGTATGTTAAAAATGCTTGACTGTTAACAAGGCTACAAATATGATGGATACAGAGAGGTTAGGTTAAAGTTTGGATGCTTACATAGTCAAATTGTTAAATTTTTCATGTATATAGAAATATATTATGTAAAAATAAAGTGACAGCAAAGTGACATCATAGCCGCAAGTCAACACACAAGCACAAAAAAAATGCCTTAATTAAAATACAATGAACCTGATATTTTTTGTTGTAAGGTGCTAAACAGGTGGCAAAATAATGATGAAATAATGAAAGGGTGAATCAGGGGTATGTGTGTGAAAAGAGAGAGAAAAAGAGAGCAGGTTGGTCTGGCCAGTATGACCATCTTCCATTATTCACATAGTGGAGAGGTGGAAAAGTGGGAAGCATTAATATTTTAGCAGCCTGCAGGAACCTTGAACGGGACTTGCATACGCGAGGAATGAATAAGCAAGTTCCATGCAGAGTGTACTGGCTGAAATGTCTGCTGTACATTCATATCCATGTTTTTAATTTATTTAAAATATTTGCCACTGGAATGTTTAAACACTCAGAAAACCTGCATTCCTTAAACTTGTTATAATATGCTGGAATACACAAAGCCTATTGTAATCCAAGGACACAAGCCCATGTACATCTGAAAAATAAGAAAACAGATAGACATTGGACCACAGAGTTAAAAAGGAAGGATGTATAAGAAATAAGCAAAGAAGGAATGGCAAGATCTATCAGCACTCTCTCTCTTGCTCAATCTCACGTACTCCCTTTCTCGCTCTCACTCACTCTGCTGCTAAGGTAAGTAGTTTGCAATGATTTGCTCAAAATCAAATAAATGCAAATACTAATAGCATTACAACAGATGCAGTATAACACAAATTTTACATATCTGTGTCCTTTTTAACATTTCAGGTAAAATTACGCATACTCTCACAATATTTCCAGGTCCAGGTAAGTGTAACGATAACAACACGACAACAGGTAGCAGGTTCCAGAAACATGCTAATTATCCATATACTCATAAACAGAACAAAGTTCAAAGCTCTCTCAGTAATGAGAGAGTGGGGATGGTTTAAAATATCACTGTGGTCTAGCTCATTGCTCTCCTTCACAGCACTCTGCACACAGGGTAAAGAGCAGGAGTGATGGAGGGGGAAAAGCAAGGGTGGAAGACCACAAAAACAGTGAAGACTGGGCAGGTCCAAATGAGTAGATCCCATTAACTTAGTGGGCCCCTCTAAGTACTTAGTAACAGATACACGCTCGATAAAATCCTTCATATGCACAGCCCTAGCATCAGATGAGACTCCCTTCTCAACAGTACTAGTGGGGGGTGACCACTAACCTTACCCTTGTGCCTGAACAGGCTCTTGCACCTAGATGTGCTGTTGGGCTGAAAAGAAGATCTAGGAGGTATGTGACTGGGACAGGAGAAAGACCATAAACAAGGGAACTTTACAGGATGAGGGGAGTTCTTAATTGTATAAGCGGGGAGAATTTAATCAGAGAATGAAGAGTCACGAATTTCCTCATCAGAGTCAATTGGCCAATCAATGTCTTCCTTAGTGCATAGTGACTCATAGCCATATCGCCAAATTATGTCATCATCACCATCCTGAGCCCTCCAGGCCACCATACTAAATAAAAACCCAAAACAAAAATCGACCCAATAGCAAACAGGGAAACACACAAAAACGGGAGAAGCCACAACCAACAACAAAACAATGCTACCGAAAATATGAGCAAACAGAAGCAAAATGCACTAAATTGAGTCAAAGCTGACCTCGGACAAGGGGTAGCAGAACTACGGCAGGCTAAAGACCAACATAAAGTCCATGCTCGCTCAACCGGGCACACCAAGAGCCGCAAACCCAGAAAAAAACCCATAGCCGCTTACAAATAAAAAAGCCACAAAGATAAGATAATCCTCTATTTATCCCACAATGTGGGAAATTTAATTTAAACAGTAATTGAGAAACATTCCAGATACACTGCTCAAAAAAATAAAGGGATCACTCAAATAACACATTCTAGATCTGAATGAATGAAATATTCTCATTGAATACTTTGTTCTGTACAAAGTTGAATGTGCTGACCACAAAATCACACAAAAATCATCAATGAAAATCATATATATTAACCAATGGAGTCCTGGATTTGGAGACACACAAAATTGTGAAAAAACACATCACAGGCTGATCCAACTTTGATGTAATGTCCTTAAAACAAGTCAAAATGAGACTTGTGTGTGGCCTCCACATGCCTGTATGACCTCCCTACAATGCCTGGGCATACTACTGATGAGGTGATGGTCTCCTGAGGGCTCTCCTCCCAGACCTGGATTAAAGCATCTGCCAACTCCTGGACAGTCTGTGGTGTAACGTGACGTTGGTGGATGGAGCGAGACAGATGTGCGCAATTGGATTCAGTTCTGGGGAACGGGTGGGCAAGTCCAGAACTTCAATGCCTTCATCTTGCAGGAACAGCTGACAAACTCCAGCCACATGAGGTGTAGCATTGTCCTGCATTAGGGCCAGGGCAAACTGCACCAGCATATGGTCTCACAAGGGGTCTGAGGATCTCTTCTTGGTACCTAATGGCAGTTAGGCTACCTCTGGTGAGCACATGGAGGGCTGTATGGCCCTCCAAAGGATTGCCACCCCACAACATTACTGACCCTCTGCCGAACCGGTCATGCAGCAGCAGATCCCTCTCCACGGCGTCACCAGACTCTATCACGTCTGTCACATGTGCTCAGTGTGAACCTGCTTTCATCTGTGAAGAGCACAGAGCGCCAGTATGTATATATATATATATATATATATAGATAGATAGATAGATAGATAGATAGATAGATAGATATATTTTTCTCTTTAAGGCTGCAACAACGAATTGATAAAATCGATAAAATTCGATTATGAAAAGTGCCGACAGTGAATTTCATTATCGATTCGTTGTTTTGCACGATTTACTCATTACTCGCATTGTTACACTTACTTCAACCTGCAGCGCTTCAATAACACTGAAAAAAATAAATAATAGTGGGTTGAGCGGAACAAGTTTAACAAATTTTAAGAAACCTGACAAATAAAACATGGCCGACGCAAAAAAAAAAAGCTTCGGCTTAAATCATCAAAAGTGTGGGAGCACTTCACACAACTTTTTTTTTATTTGACCTGCACAGAGCACCACGGTAAAGATACACCACCTAAAACAAAACATGTTGGAGTGACCGATGAGGATGAAGCTCAACAGCAGAGTCAATCAATATCCCGAGGTTCGTTAATTTTGAAGTGAATTAACTTAAAGGTGCACTCACACTATGAGACTGGTAGAGCACGCTTCATGCTTTTTTTGGTTCTAACTTGGTAATGACAATGGTGGAGAATGTGCGCTACTTTTTATTTTCGTTTAGTTATCTTAAGCAGTGTTTAAATTTGCTTTATAAATACAAACAACTTGTACACAATGGTGGTAATTAATGATCAAGCTTCATGTTTAAATTTTCTGACAAAGTATGAGTGAAGACACTCCACTCTATGGGAGTGAGGGAGGATGAATTTCATTTAGACTGGGATTAGGTAACATATTAGAGCTACTAAATTTGTGTAATTTCGTATTTCTTTTTACATACAATGCTACATGTTGTGTACATGCCAGTGTGTGTGTGTGACATTTGTGTTTAATTGCTCTTTGGACTACTTGAATGCCTTGAAGTCAGACTGTAAATAAAACCAGACATTTATTTACCTATTTAATAAAGAAATTTATTGAATTTTTTTTTATCCGTAACATCGATTAGTCGAAAAAAATAATCGACCGATTAATCGATTATCAAAATAATCATTAGTTGCTGCCCTAGTCTTAGGGACGTCGCTAACTTTAAAGCCAACCTTCTCTCTGCATTATGCAAAGACATTGTGGAGATAATTAAGTCTGAGCTGCAGACTGCAACGAGAGTCAAACTATCCTCACTTAAAACAGAGATGCAGACGCTGAGGGCAGAACTCTCAAACAGTATGGTGACGGTGCAGACTGACATTATCCAGCTAAAACATTTGACTAAGGAGATGGAGCATTCTCTGTCCTGTTGAACCGACGATATCACAGCCCTGCAGGACAATTTTAAGGTTTAAGGATCTTTATAAAGATGAAATCTTCTATGAGTTTTAAGACTTGGCTGTGAAATTTAATTTACCATCTTCACATCTTTTTAGATATTTCCAGGTTAGGCACAGCTCTCGCTTGCTGTTTCCAGTTTACAATTATACCCTCGATAAATCCATTGAAGGATTGGTTATGTGGGAGTAAACCTAATCATAAAATTTCTCAAATTTACAATCAGTTTCTGTCTAATGACAATTTATCATTTACCAAAGTAAAAATGGCTTGGAAAGATGAGTTACAGACAAATTTTTACAGATGTGTAGTGGTTGGTTTAATGGTTTGGTTTAATCCAGTTTTAAATCTTTTAAAGAGTTCATTTTTGTAAATCAAGTCTAGCTGAAATTTACTCTAAAATTAACTCATATGATAGATACCACAACTCCCTGTGCAATTTAAGCCATATTTTTTTTAACTGGCTGTCGCTATACCATTTCTGGACTAACTACTTCAATATTACGTCCAAAATTCTTAAAACGAATATTGATATTTGTCCTTCTCTTCAGTGGCTAAAGAACACTTTAACATTTCTTAAATTGGAAAATAGATACTCAATCAAAGGTAGCAACAGCACATTTGGCAAAAGATGGTGGAGTGTTAATACCTATTTCAATTCTTTTAATTGTTCGGCCTTTGACTGACCTCTCTCCGGTGCTGTTTGTATTTAATTTTATTTATTTATTTACTAGCTTTTTAATATTTTCCCTTTCTTTATTTCTTTTCTATAATCTTTCTCTCTTTTCTTGGTGGGGACAGTTGCTTGGGTGAGGGAGGTGTTGAATATATCTGCCAGGACCTCGGAGAGCTGATTGGCACAGTGTCTTAACACAAGTCCCGGGATGTTGTCCGGACCAGCAGCTGTTCGGGGCTTGATCCTCCAAAGGATCTTTTACACTTTTTCACTTGTTTTACTTGTGCACAGGATGTTCTTCACATCCTTGTTGACAATTAAATCAACTTATTTGTTCATTGTTGTTTAAGTTGAGTAGTATACAGTGTGTTCGCATCGTGAAAATGTCTAGATTTAGTTCATCCAAATTTTCTGACTTCATGAATGTCTTTATAGACAGTGTCTTTGTAAAGAAAGGTGAGTCTCAAAAAATGGAGAGTTTTGGCTGCAGCATGAATGTCAGTAGATGCAAACTAAAAGTCATGTTTGTGTTATTTCTCTGTCTACAATTCCACATACCAGCCTATCGTGTTAAACTGTTAATAAAACTATGAAATTATTAGTTGTACTTGATATTTCAAGACAAAAAAAGAATGAGTAGCTATGCATCAATGCCTCTTACCAAATGCATACATGGCAGTTGTCAAATCCATGATGAAATGAAGAAAATGCACATTAAAAAATTTAACAAAACCACTTAGTGCTTACCCTGATTAAAGATCATTTATTTATTGAAATTTATTGAGATCATTTAATTAAGCACAAGCAAGTCCTAATCTGTTACAATAATATAATGTTTAATAACAAATTACTAAAATTAGTTCTGACACCATACAATCTGAAATATTGGCATATAAATTAAAATCTGGGACACTTGGTAATTTAAAATTATAATAGACTGTCTGATTACATATTAGTTCTCTGAGAATAAGGGCAATGACATAAACCCATTTACAGATTAGAAAAATACAAATGTAATGAATAGCCTCATTTCAGATTAGATTGCTGACATCCAGACAGTGAGATTACAGAAGCAAGAAGCAATAACTGAATAAGGAACTTGACACTGCATATCTGATATGTCATCAATGCTTTCTCATTACGGTGTCTTCCTGTAAAACATTTTTACAGAGGTCGATATAGAAGACTAACTGAGTCAGAACTAGAAACCTTATTTTGATTTTATGGTAAATATTAATAAAAGCTTGTTAATTAAACAATAAACAGTTATCTTTAATAACAGCATAATAAGTGTTTAAGGGGAAAAATGAAAAACTTTATAAAATTTTTTATGGTTTCTTTCACTTTGTCAACTGTCCTTTTTGTAACTTTATCGGTGTGAAATCAGACAAAGGCATTTAAATAGATTTTTAACAAGGAGACAACCACAGCACTGTCTGCATTTTTGGTTACCATCGTACCTTCATATAATACCCGTCTTATTAGTTATATTTCTGCACCAATATATATTGTCAGGATTCCACGGTTGTGCTGAGTTCAGGGTCCGTGTTGAGTGTTGGCCATCGTAGCGTTACGCGTGTCCTCCCGGACATTTTGTGGGCATTTGGTCCGTGGTTATTTCGCACCCTGTGTCCGAGGAAAGCTCTTGCTGTAGTGTTTAGTTTGCTTGCTCCCAGTGTTTTCACTCTTTTGCTCTTTTTTGCTCAGCGGTCCGATCTGTGTACCCAGTGCCACCAGAGACCTTGTCTGCGCACCCAGTGCCGCCAGCGATCTGGTCTGCACACCCAGTGCTGCCAGCAATCCGGTTTGTGCACCCAGTGCCACCAGAGATCTTGTTTGAGCTCCCAGTGCAGCCAGCGTTCTGCTTTCTCGTGCTTGTTTGGTTCCGCATTCTCATGCTCGTTCGGTTCCACTCTCTCACACTCTCGCACCCACGCAGCATCGCTCTCTAGCACATTCTGGTTTTTGGGTATTTGTATTCCTCAGCCTGCCTGTGTTAAATCTACAATGGACCTTTGCTCCGCAAAGCCTTGGGCCACATTATCTTTTTGGGACGTTCCTTTTTGTTTACACGCCACTTGGATGGAGGGTACTGTCAGGATTCCCAAGGCCCCATATATATATTGTATCTAAATGGTATGTAGGTATATATAATCTCTTATTATAAATAAGAGATTAATAAATATTCTAAGACATGCTTGATATGAATTTTGACTTGGAAATGCTGCTTAAACAGGCAAGACAGGCTCAGTTACCCTAGTTGAACAAATGAGCTCATACATACTGAATGGACAGAAAAGTTTGGATATCACAGATGCACTGTTATGCTGATTTGACGGTCTCAGACATGCAGACAGTACTGACAGATTCTGACACAGTCCTGAAGGATTTAGCCTAGTGCAGTATAGTCCTTGGAATTAATCCAAACCAAGATATATGGTTGTGAAAACAGTTTAATAATCATGGGTTGGCAAATGATATGTATATCTAAGGCTGGTCTCAAAGTAAATTTATGGTTGGTAAGGTCTGGTCAGTAACATCAATAAATACATTTGGGTAATAATTATTGGGTAATAAACATTTATGTGTTCTAAAACTATAGCCATAAATATGGCTGTATACAGTTTTTTTTTTGGTTCATTTAATTATTAAATTATGTTTCAATACTACTTTTATATACATTCAAAGATCATATAAAGATCTTGTATATGCAGAAATGTAAAATTTTAATTTGCATAAAAAAAAATCATTCTTTCTAATGACATATTTGTTGTTAGCACGTCTGCCACTCAGCATTAGCGGTTTGAATCCCGATCTGGTTCCATGTTCTTCCTATGTCACACCTGGATGGTAATATAATTGTATAGATGATCATGAGATGAAATGTGACATATTTTCCAAAGTTTTTAATATGCATTGTAATGTGGCCAGAAGACAATCAATTCCTGGGTCATCGCACCACCTCATAATAAATGCATACATTTATATATACATTTATATTACATTATATTTATACTTATGTTTTTTTTATGTTTCACAGGGTGTTATTTTAACGGAGTGACAATTTAAGCTTTATTTAGACAACGGTGCTTTGAGCAATCAATACAAATATCGTGTGGTCATTTTACCAACTTAAACAATTAAATGTAATCTCATTACCACAAACACCACAAAAAGAGCAGGCCACTGAGAGCTTGTGCACACATACTGCTTCCACTATCTGTCTTTGTGATTAATGACAGCCACTAAAATAAAAGGCTCATTTGACTCAGTTAGTGCGAAATCGAGTCAAGATATCAGTTTAGCAGTTTACATCCACTTAGAGGCCATTTGATATGAACATGTGTGTATTTGTGTGTGTGGTTGTGTGTGTGTGTGTGTGTGTGTGTGTGTGTGTAGGTGTGTGTGTGTGTGTGTCCGTCCGGGTACATAGATTAAAAATAGACTTAAATATTTTAGGATTGATGACTATAATTAAAATATAAATGTACTCTGTAGTTTATTACAGCATGTGTACTCTGGGTAGTCATGCTTCGGTTATATGAATATAATTGTAAAAAAAAAAAAAAAAAACATAACTGATTTCAGGGCAGCACTATTCTAAATCATTAAAGTCCATCTGTAGTCCAACAAATAATGGGTGTTCAGCTTGGAAGTTCAAAGTCCAGATTATGATAGGTACACTCAATCAGCTTTCAGGTCACAGCCTAGCTAAGCCTAATCTTTTTCATATTGAAACAAATAATAACATCCAACACAAAATTACTTTTGAATAATGGGAAATAAACTGATAAGTTTATGGATTTATTAATATCCTTGGAATAACCTGACCATAGCTGAAGTGCTGCTGGCAATATCTAGGTTGAATCAGCAACTGATATCATATTTTTAAACATTTATTAAAGATAGTGTGTGACGGGGAGAGAATAAACGAGGACCGGAGACAGGATGTCTTACTCACAGTTTCAGGCTTTATTCACAGACTGTTTTAACTGTTTAAGTAGGCTACATTTAAAATGCAGCTGTCTGCTGGGGGATCTTGCCGAAAATCCTGCTTCTGTCTTTGCGCGATCACTCTTTGGCATGGGATGTCTCATCTTATAATAAAGGCTGCACACATTCATCAGAGGAGCCACCAGCAGGTGCGTTAATTATCTATAACCATCATCCATTGCAGCCCCCCTCCCCCAGCATCATTGCACTTTTGTCGAACAGTGCTATATTATTTTCAATCTTTTATATATATATATATATATATATATATATATATATATATATATATATATATATATATATATATATATATATATTAGTTTTACACAAAGAGTTTTATGTTTTGTTTTTTTTTGGTATCTGTACTTTACTTTTCTGTCACTGGGTGAAAGAACCCAGTCGGGAATCCATTTTCATGGGCACACAGCCAAACCTAAAACCTTGTGCTTAAAATGGAATTCCAAATAACTCCACGTGGCGTCTATAAATATGTGGACGACCTAAACTGCCAATAATTTTTACTTCTACACACTACATTTTACAGAAATACCTGAACTTTGTACTTACTACATTTCCAAAACAGGTTTGTTTGACTGACATATTTTTTGACTCACATTTATTCATAGGCTGTTTATGTCACTTTATTCTGTAATATTTAGGAGGTTAGAAGCAGAATGAACTTGTGATTGGATGAGTGACAATCAAAGTCCAATCATTATTTATAACCATGCTCAGTAACAACAAACTAATCTTGGCGAAGAGAAGGTTTTGGAATTAACATAAAAAAAATTTTTTAAATCACATTGAAGTAAGTGAGCGATAATGTATTTTAGGTCCTTTTCATATTTGATTTATTTTATTTTGGCACAATTTTTTGCCCAGTGTTCTGACAAACAGATTTCAAAATGTGCTACAGATTTCAAAATGTGTCAAAACATGCTGCCATAGTGTACTTTTATAATTTTATATGAAACAGTTGCTTAAATAAATAGTACTGAGTTTTAAACATTACTGTTGTTGGGCGCCAATTTCTTCTAATTAATGTTGCTTTAGTTAATTGTTTAGCACATATAAAACATTCAATTAATATGTCAGGGCCTATTAATATACAAACATTTCTGATACTCACATAATTTTGGATAGTATTCTTTTAAAATGAATTTTATTTGAATAAAAATATACCCTGTTAAAAATGTAATTCTATTTTTTACTTTAATTAATATGTAGGTGCATGTACTTTTCTACTTGATTACTTTTACATAAGAAATTACTTTACAATATACTAGTACTTACTACTTACTTAAGTAAGGGACTTCAGTGCTTCTGACACCTCTGATAATGCTTGTTTGAGTTACATATTTGATTTAGCTAAGTGAAATATCAGTTGTTTGCACATGTTTTCAGTTGGTGAGTTATTTTTATTTAGGACCTCCTCATGCTCTCACTAGACTATGTTTTTAATTAACCTTTTATGTTCATTGGTTTGTTTTTGTGCATGTTATCGGGTTTTGTGTATTTAGTTCTGGTGTGCCCCTTTCACTGTGCACATCGTCACATTTAGTTACCCTGCTTGGCATTTGCCTCCGTCTATGTTACATTTTCTTTATATAAATCTTGCTCCAGATACCTCTGTGTTGCCTGGCTCCCTCTGGCGCATTCCTGCTGCTTTGTATTGCGCAGTAGCTGCGCAGCCTCCCTAAAGAGGTGCAGCAGTGTGTGACTTGTAACTGTGTAATTGCAATAAACATATGATGGGGAAAGAACTTTGACATTATATTTCTTGTTCTGGTGCCAAAAAATAAGGCATACTGAATTAATTCATCTTAATTCGATTTATGATTGTTAATTTAATCCTGATTTCAATCCAGAAAACTTAATCTGCCAAAACCTTCATCTCTTACAAATCAATTTGCCATGGAGTGCCATCTGCCCACATATTTAATTAAAACAAAAAATTTCAGTGCCATCTTTCATAAGGAACACAGAAGTACTGCCAGTTCATTTAGATAGTACCAAACAACCATGGCTTTTATGACCCTACGTTTGAAAAAAACATTATATTTTAAACAGACCTTATTCTGAATTTACAGACTAGGGATTGTACATTTATCACTGTCAAAGTACAATAGAGACAAAAGTATGCCCCTTCCACCACTAATGACTTATGACCAAGAAATTTTATACAGGAAAAAGATCACCTCCTAGAACTCTTTTACACTAGAACATTTTAATGCAAAACTATTCAAAAAAGTATGCAAAATTTATTTTAAGAAATTTAACCTACAAATAAAGGCATGCAATTCAATATGCAGTGTACTACTTTTGTCTTTTTTTTTTGTCAAAGTAATTTACATATTCGCTGGATACATCATATATATATCAAAAGTATATATCATATATATCAAAGTAAGTAAAACATTTCTGCTATTTGATTCTGCCATTCTGTTCAAATGTTCATTTCTCTGTGTGGTAACCTAATCTTATTAATGATTCTAAGGTGGCTAGTCTTTCAGCCAAGGGATGTAATTATCAAATTGATTAATGCCCTCTGGAGTGACTGGTCAGCACAATGAAGGGATGGAGGGAGGTTTTCTGAATTTTGCATTCTGTTGTAGCATTCAACACCGATAGCAACTGATCAAGTACACATTTTGCTAAACCACTAGAAAGATCAAAATCCTTTTTTGTGCAACTTCACATACATATTTATTTTAAAGTTGCTTATTTTTGTAAACATTTTCAGTTCTTACTATTTGCATTGAATTAAATTTTCAATGAATGAAGTGCTGTGAAAAAGCATACGCCCCTTACTTATTTTTTTATATTTACATTTGTCACACAATTACACAGTTATATGTTTCAGCTAACCCTAATGATGGTCGTTCAGTCAGTAAGCTCGAGGATTGCATCCAAGATATTAAAATGTGGATGTCAAAAAACTTCCTACTGCTAAATTCTGATAAAACAGAGTTTCTGATAGTTGGACCCAAGGACAAAATTAACAAAGCTTCTAACACTATGTTAAACCTTGATAACTCTTTAATTAGACCCAGTTCATCTGTAAATAATCTCGGTGTCACTATTGATTCAGATCTCTCCTTTACAGAGCACATTAGCAATATTACTAGAATTGCATTTTTTCA
>JAFMOD010000441.1:932540-976066 GCA_019802435.1 Corydoras maculifer
ACATTGTTGTTGCTGCCTGGCCGCTCAAGGAGGATGAGTCCCCCACTGAGTCTTGGTCCTCCCAAGGTTTCTTCCTTGAATAACAACATAAAAGGGAGTTTTTTCTTGCCACTGTCGCTTCGGCTTGCTCTTTGGGGGTTTAAAGGCTTTTCATTCTGTAAAGCTGCTTTGTGACAATGTACTGTTGTAAAAAGCGCTATATAAATAAATAACTTGAAAAAAATAACTTGAACTTGAACTCACACATAAATGTTTCAAAACATCAAACTAAATTTTATATTTTTAAATGTTAATTTAAATTTTTAAGCAAAAATAAATGAACTACTTGTGATTAATGACATTAAAAAAATAATAACTGAAAAGCTGAGTATACACTTTCACTAGCCACACCCAGTCCAAATTACTGCTAAACTGCTAAAGTGAAGAAATTACTTAACTAGAACCAGTCTCCCAAAAAAGCTATTACATCTCAAAAAGTAATTCATTGTGCTCGAATGAAAACAAATTCAAAAACAGATGAAAAGCAAAGTCATTAACACCTATCAGTCAGCCATTATTCACAAATGGAGAAGACATGGAACCTTGGTGAACCTTCCGAAAAGTGGATGATCTACCACCATTGCTCCGAATGATTTATGCAAAGAACTGCAAGCCTCACTTAACTTATTTAAGGTTAGTCTTTATGATTTACGGAGTTAAGATTGTAGTAGTTGTCATGGTAGTCAAGATTGTAGTTGTGGCCATTAAGGGGGAGATAATCAGTTATTAGGATTAGGGGACAATTATTTTTACCTAGGGCTAGGTTGGTTTCCCCTTATAGGGAAAGCTTTGGGAACACTGTCTTTGTGTACATTTTTAGAAGGATTTTCAGGTGGCATTAGGGCTTAGTAAAAGTGCTCTTAATGCATTGGGTCTTAGTAAAAGTGCATAAGGAGGTAAAGGGGTGAGTCAAAGTGCTGTGGGGGTAAACATTTTATTACAGCACCTAATGCGGTCTCGGGGCTAACAAATACTTAATGGCACTCTAAGTGCAGACATACTAAGCCAACACACCCTCGGCACTGACAGATTAAGACAATGTTCCCTCAGCAAATGTCGTCCCAGATAAAGGACTCTGACTACACCTATGGAGGTATCATGCAATTGCTTAATGAATGCATCCTCGAATTCTTGATCCAAGGCTAGACAACAATGTCGAAAAAGTCACAGTTGGGCAAACAAAATAAAATTCCTGGTTGATGAGTACCATGACTCGTGACTAACATAAACACAAATTACATATTTAGTCATGTCTAAGAACAGTAACTACTAGTGTTCTACTAAAAACTAACTCATAGCAACCCGTGGTAGAGTCAAAGAGGAACCGGCCACGTACAGGAACAGATGGAACATAAAAATGTGTGACAAAAGTAACACAAGTCGAGTAAAAGAAAATGGATGAATTTAAAAACTGTGGATAACCAATTAACTTAAGGGGATTAATCTAAAGGCTAATACAAGTAAAAACTAAATTAACAGAGAGTTCAAATGAAAATGTCATTTGAATGAAAATACATTTGACAATGTGAGCTCCTGACAAAAAGCAGGCTCCAAAAATATTTACTTAATATGTATTTTTTTTAAATAACATAAATTAAATTATCAAATGCTGATTTAGTAAAAAAGAAAATAAATTTATTAAAAAAATAAATTTTGTTTATGTACTATATACCCTGTTCAGGACATTTCCTAATATGTTTGACAAAATGAATTGTAATTGAAAGAAATCAAAGGAATAATCAAATACCGATCTGGACACTGCAGTGTTGTTTAATGTTTTTTAGTCTGTGAGAGTAAAATATCAAAGCACTTCCACACATTGATTGCACAGTGTGATCGATCGTCAGCCTGAGCATCTGCAGATTTATTTTTCTGTGGGGTTTTATTCCTGAATGAAACAAATAAACACACATGCACACACACAGACACACAGACACGCACACACACATAGGCTGAAGAGTGCTGGAGACAGGCAGACAGGTGACAGGTTCAGTCTTGCTGTCAACACTCGGGCTTCCCCATGGGAAACACATTGCCTGACAGCATCAGCCCAGGGGAAGGCAACTGCCCACAAACACACACACACCAACCCATATTCAAACGTAATAATTTATTAATTCATAAACATAAAGAATCTTACAGAGCTTTAGTCAGTTTAAATAATATATAAAATTCATGGGGAAAGTGGGTGGGGGTTAAATAACCGTGCATATATGGATGACATTTTTCTTTAGAATCAAATAATTTTTTTCTTGACTATTTCTGAAAACCAATCGTGACTGACTAAACTAAATTTCTCACATATTGTTGTTTCTTAGTAAACACTATAGTTGACTTTGACTTTTATTATATTTATTATAATACTTATATTTTTGTAAAAATAAAAATCCTTAATTTTTTGCAAGGGGTGTTTTAATAGCTAAAATCGCTTTCAGCTTAACATTAAGTCAATTTGTCCAAACTTTAAGAGCAGTATCTACATAAATCCTAGGGGTATCTGCTTTTATTTGTTCTTCCGGCCCAAAACAGCTGTATTATAAATCATGTGGCCCTCGAAACAAAAGATTTTCTCAGCCTGTCTGTAGAGCAACTCAGTGACAGCAGCCTCCTGCTGAAAGTGCTCCTTTGGTCCATAATGATGGTGTGCAGTGGGTGACCATCATCATCCATGATGGAGAGCAGTTTATTTAGAGTGCTCCTCTCTGCCACCTTAATTACAGAGTCCAGTTCTACACCACTGACCCCGCACATCTGACCAACTTGTCCAGCCTCCTCACATCTCTCTTCTTAATACTGCCACCCCAGCACACCACAGCATAGAAGAGAGATCTGGACACCACAGTCTGATAGAACATCTACAGGAGCTTCCTACAGATGTTGAAGGACCCCAGTCTCCTCAGGAAATAAAGCCTGCTCTGACTTTTTTGTAAAAGATGTCAGTGTTGGCTGACCAGTCCAACTTTTCATCCAGGTGCAGACGGAGGTACCTGTAGGCCTTAACCCTCTCCAGCTCAGCCCCCTTAATAGACACAGGCTGAATGAGTGACCAATCCCTACGAAAGTCCACTACCATCTCCTTGTTCTTAGAGGAATTCAGTAGTAGGCTATTCCTTCGGCACCATGTCACAAAGTCCTCCACCAGGCTCCTATACTCGTCCTCCTGCCCTCCCTTTACACAAGCCACAATTGCAGTGTCATCCGAAAATGTCTGTATGTGACACGTCTCAGAGTTGTACTTGAAGTCGGACGTGCAACGTGTAACGTGGAAGGGGGAAAGTACAGTTCCCTGGGGTGCTCCTGTGCTGCTGACCACAGTCTCTAAAGAACAGTCCTTCAGCCTGATGTACTGAGGTCTGCCAATGAGGTAGTCAGTAATCCAGATGACCAGGTGTGGATCCACTTGCATCTCTGCCAGCTTATATTCCAATTGGAGGGGCTGAATGGTGTTAAAGGTGCTAGAGAATTAAAAAAAAAAAAAAAACATGACTCTCACAGCGCTGCCACTCCAGTCTTGATGCGAGTGGATACCATGGAGAAAGTACAGAACAGTATCCTCCACTCCAACTTTTTTCCTGTAGGCGAACTGCAGAGGGTCCATTGAGCATTACACCTGTGGCCTAAGGTGGTGTAGGAGCAAGCGTTCCAGAAGTCTTGTGCATACTCTGTCTGGTCCAGATGCCTTTTTTTGTGTTGAGCCTCCACAGTTCACATCTAACCTGGTCAGCTGTGATGGTATGGAGAGGGGGAGAATTTGGAGGGGATTCTGTGGTGCTGCTGATTAGGTCAGATGAATTTACATGTGAAGAGAGGGTATCAGAAGCTTTGTTGTATGTGCCATTTGACTGTAGGAGAGGTGCATGAATATCAAAGGGAGAAGGAGAGGTGTTGATGTCCAGGCAGACAGAGACTGAAGTGTCAGGGACTGTTGTGAGGGAGGGTATGAGGGGGCTGTAGTTGTATAGCCTTGAACAGGGCAGCTGAAATGATTAAAAAAGCAGTTAAGCTCATTAGCTCTGTCTGTATCACCGTCTACGGCACTGTCTGTGCTCTTCTTGCAGCCTGTGATGGTCTTCATAATTCCACACCTCCCTCATGTTGTTCTGCCTCAACTTCTTTCTGAGGACTCTTTGGCTTCCTGTAGATGGACTTTGAGTTCCCTCTGTATGCTCCTGAGCTCCTCCTGATTGTTTTCTTTAAAAGCCCTCTTCTTCTTCTTCTTGTTCAGGAGGACTTTTATACTGCTTGTTATCTATGGCTTATAGTTAGCAAAGCAGCACACTGTTTTAACAGGAACGGTAATGTCCATACAGAAGTTCATGTAGTCCGTCATGCAGTGTGTTAGCCCCTCAATGTCTTCGTCATCTGGCTTCAACAGTACACTTCAGTCAGTAGATTCAAAACAGTCCCTGAGAACTTCTTCAGATCCAGGAGACTATTTCCTGAAGGAGCATGTAGTTACATGTTGTCTACGGGCCTGGGGTTTGTACTGTGGCTGCAGGTAGACCAGGTTGTGATCAGATTTACCCAGCGCCACAAGTTCGTCCGTCTTGTTGGTCAAAGAATGGACGTTGCCCATCACCATCAAAGGAATAGAAGATTTGTATCTCCAGCGTTTCTCCATGTGCTTAGCCTTTAGCTAAGTGCCAGCCCTGGTACGGTCTTCGCAGCTCCTGTATTGGGGATATTTATTGTGCTGGTGCATCCCTTTGTTCGGAGCACTAGCAGTTCTTTCTTTGTATAAACAAGGTTTGTGTTTTATGTGCATATTGATGTAGGTTCCATTGTAAAAAAAATTTAAGCTATGGCAAATGTGCACTTTATGTTGTGTTGTGTAGCTTACCATTCTGTGTAGCAACTTGTTCCTGGAGAATAGTGTTTCCTTTCAAGTCCTTCATCCTGCGCTGAGAAACTTTTTCTTTGAACACATTGTTACCTAATAATTTAATTAACACAAAGTTAATTATAATAAGTTGCAACAATTAGCCTTAGATAAAATTGTGTAGTTGCCCAACTTGATGGATACAAATATTTTTGATTGATCATTACTACTACCATACTACCATTCATTAATAATTGCTATGTCACAGCCTAAGCATACTGTAACTACTACTATAGTCTATAACACTAACCATATGACCTGTCCTCTGCTAAAAATGTAATGATTTAAATTGAGAGAAAAGAAAGTTCAATATTTCTTACAAAATGAGGATTCCTAATAAAATTAGGCCTTCCTAATTAAAAAACATAATAAACAATTACTTTCTCACTACACATATACACAATCAGTTTTGGAGGCTTGTTGATTTCTCCCATATCCCACATTGTACAAAAATCATTCAAAAGTCTGATGCTTGGGTGATCAACAGTCACCATGTCTACTTGTCAGAAATACATATCTTTGGCATTCTAATCACGTTTCTGGCTGGCTGAGCATAGTCTCTCTTGGTCCATTGAAGGTTTAGATCAGCAAACACACCATCTACAAGTTTAATTAAAGGAAGATCAGGTGCAGCTGCCTGTGCAAACATGTGCTTTTTAATCTTTCAATAATTTTAGAATGTGGAAAAATAGAAGTCCCTTAGATTCTGTGTATGCTGTTCTCTCCCATGTGTTCAGGGGAAATATTGAGATGGCTCTTACTTATTGAAATGAGAAAACATTTCCTTTGGCACAGAATCCTTCCAAATGTGCTTTTGACAACAAAAATTTCAGTATGTAGGTGCTGTGAATGCTTGGTAGAAACTACTCAGTTTAGTGTCCTTGCTTTAAAGACCCAATTTGCTCATATTCTGTTCCGGTGTTATGGCCCCACTGGGTAAAAAATCTTTTCCCCAGCTTGTTATTGGGGAGAAATGACTACATCTACAAAAGTCCACAGCAAGCATTCAACTCACAGGCTGCAAATTAGTGTAGCACTTTAAAGGTGGCATACAAGTATGCACTTTATGACCAATTTATTTGGAAAATATGTTTTTGGAAGTTCACAAAATAGCTTTTCCTTCCACACAAAGTATTGAAAATAACTGACATTCAAGCCATTGCTACACAAAAACACAGTTAAACCTTTATATGTCATTTAATCCAGATATTCATGAGTTTGTCAATGATATAATCTGATTCAAGACAAGATATGTTTTATCTATTGCAATGCATAATGAAATGGGCTAGCATAATTGTTGCTACTGATAGTGGTCAATATTTATCAAAAGTGGTCCCAGAAAGGAACAGTGATAAACTGGCAACAGGGTCATGTGTAGCCAAAGCTTATATCTTGTCTAATCCACTTGATGACCTACTACGTAGCTCAAATTGATAAAGAGGTTAAGTCTGATAGAAAGGTGTCAAGATACACAGTGCATTGCAGTTTGTTGCATATTGCCTTTGTTGCATATCCTCAAAAGTGCTATATTGTGTATCCTCAAATTCGGCATGTGAGCATCAGAATTGGACCACACAGTAATGAAAGAAGGTGACCTGGTCTAATGAATCACGTTGTTGCTGTGTGTCACTATCTGGGGAATACATGGTACCAGAATGCACTGCTCTGGCAGAGCAGAACATGCCATCATCTTCAGCATGCTGGATGTAAACAATGGCTTAAGTGGGAATCTTTGGTGACTAGAATTGTTAGACGCTGGTCCTCCCAATCAGAGGCTACATTATGGGAAGCCCTGAGTGAAGTCAAATAGGATATGTTTAGGGTGAGCTCTAATGAGAAATTGGAGCCAAGTAATGTAAGAAAAGTGGTGAAAGAGACTAAAAAGAAGTATAGGTACAAATTAAAGGCTTAACTGGGTGATCATGACAGGAAACAAATGTGACAAGATCTCAGGACAATCACAGATTATAAACAACCGACTTGACTACAACCGACATGGACCCCTAACTGGTAGATGTGTTAAATGACTTTTATGCAAGACTTGAGGTCAGCAGCTCTGTTAGTGTTGAGAAACTCATTAAAGACTAATCCACACATCAATGCCCTGCTTTCTTTATCTTCTTCAGTTGCCTTCTGCAGTAACAGCACTACTGATGATGCAAACTTGTATGCTCTTTGCAACACTCTCTCCCACCTGGACATCGGAAAAGCGAATTACAGACTTTATGCTGTTCGTTGACAGCAGTTTGGTGCTAACATGATTGTTCAACAAGTCCAGAGAATGTTGACTAATAGATGGTAGGTGGTGAAGATGGGTAATTTCAAAATCCAGTTCCATAATCCTTAACACCTTTGCCCCACAAGAGTGTGTCCTAAGTCCACCACTATAATTCCTTCACATTTATGACTGCACAGCTCCAATACCATTGTAAATTATGCATACAACACAGTGGTGGTAGGCATGATCTAAATAATAAGCCAGCCAATTTGGACTTGGACGTGGTGCAACTAACTATGGCGTGCTGACAACTATCTGGGGCTCAAAGTCTTCAAGACAAATTCGATATTTATAGACTTTATATGGACAACTAGAGTGCACAGGACACATATTTAAGGATATGTGGTAACAAGGTAGAGCGAGTGAGCAACTACCAACTATATGTACCTAGCAGTTGATATCTCTGAGGACTTGACATGATACCTCCATTATGATTAAGAAGGCAGGGCAGCACTCAAATGCACTGCAGAATGCATTCTTCACTGCAATAATTAGATCTCTCCTTTCTGGTAACATATGATTAGGAAGTTGCAGTTTACAGGACAATGAAAAGAGTTATCCAATATGCAAAGTGTATCAATAGGACAACAGAGCTCAGTTTACATACTTACTCCGAACTGTGTATGTCAGCAGCTCTACAGCTCGTTTAGGACATTCATCTTTCTAGCCATAGTCTTTTCCAGTGGTTATTTTTAAGGAAATTTTTATACTCCATTAAGGCCATTACAGAGAGATTTAGAATATTTTAACAAACCTTACAAATGATAAAGTAATAGAGTAACATGCCATCTAAAATTGCATACTTACAGTCAAAGAGCACACCTACACAAAACTCTACAGTTTTTCTCATACATTGGTCAATTTACATAAGTTGTGCTATTTTTGTAACCATTTTTGTCCATGCCTATCGAGCGGAGAATATTCAAGGGGCTGGGCAGTTACACCCAGGACAGGGTGCCAGTCTATCTCTGGGTACACACACACACACACACACAAACACACACACTTTATGGTGCAATTTAGAGCATTTAATTAACCTTGAATCCATGTCCCTGTCTCCACCGGAGAACCCGGAAGAGAACCACAAGGACACGGGGAGAACATGGAAACTCCACCCAGATTGGGATTCGAACCTGAATCCCTAGCGCTGATAGGTGAATGATCACTTTACATAATTTGTGAAATATTTGTAACCATTTGTATTGTTATTTGAGCTTTTTGGCATTATTATTATTATTATTATTATTATTATTATTATTTTCATATTATCCATTATCTTCCTCTTCATCTTCTATTAGGGTTGCGCGTTGGGGGGGGGTTCCATCCAGGGGAGAACGTCTCAGGCGCAGATACAGCCAGGATAGGGCACTAATCTATCGCTGGGCACACACTCACTCACACAGACATACACATTATCTGGGGCAATTCTGAGACTGTGGGAGGAAAACGGAGAACCCGGCGGAAACCCATGCGGACACGGGAAGAACAAGGGAAACTCCACCCAGATTTGGATTCGAACCGGGAATCCCTAGCGCTGAGATGCAAATGTGCTAACCACTAAGCCACCATGCCACATATTATTGTTATTCATTCATTCATTCATTCATTCATTATCTTCCGCTTATCCTCTATTAGGGTCGCGGTGGGGTTCCCCATGCCCATCCAGGGGAGAACATCTCGGGCGCTGGGCAGATAGACCCAGGACAGGGCGCCAATCCATCGCTGGGCACACACTCACTCACACAGACACACTCCATATGGGGCAATTTTTGAGAATTCAATTGACTTCATTCATGTTTTTGGACTGTGGGAGGAAACCGGAGAACCCGGAGGAAACCCACGCAGACACGGGGAGAACATGGAAACTCCACCCAGATGGAGATTCGAACCGGGAATCCCTAGCGCTGAGAGGCGAACGTGCTAACCACTAAGCCACCGTGCCGCTATTATTGTTATTATTATTATTATTATTACTTTTTAACCATTAGTATTTTTATTAAAATTATTATTCTATTAATGTATTATTTTGTAATTTATTAAGAGATCCATCTTGTCTGTAATCTTGTCTGCAGCACCCTAGAGTCTGGCCAAGCTGGAGAACAGTCTTGGTATAGTGAATTCTACAAAAAGAGACCTTTTTTTTAAAGACTGCTTGTGCCATGTATAAATCTGAATATGAAAACACATAATATATTATAATATCAATAATATAATATTTTCTATATGGTGGAAAACAGATTGGTATCTGTTTTTTTTACTAACCATAAAATCAAAACTAAATTTCAAGACAAAGTCAAAACCAAAAGTTTAAAAATATAAACAGACTACGTTTAACGTCAGAAAAAAGGCTAACTTGTAAACGTCTCTTTTATTGTGCCTTATAGGAAGTCTCGGTTCATCGACGTCGAGTTGACGCTCTTACTACAAATCCCAGAATACACCGAAAATCCTTGCATGAATGCGGAAACCAGGGGAGGTTTCCTTTTTTTATAAAACACCAGTCGGACGCTGCAAGTACCAAGCAGAGTAAAACGAACGTTGTTTTATTAAACTGTGCAGTGCAAGCAACTTAAGGTGAGATTTAAACGGATACGACGGAAAATATGTCGTCCAGCGTGTTAAAGAGGAGAAGGCTGGACAAAGGGGCTCTGGATGAGCTGTATTTTGAAAGCTATGCTGATGTGAGTATCCACGAGGAGATGATTGCAGACACTGTGAGGACAGATTCGTACAGGAAAGCAATATTTAATAACAAAAATGAGATCGAGGGGAAAGTCGTGCTCGATGTCGGTGCAGGCACGGGTGTGCTAAGTGTATTTTGTGCTCAGGCCGGCGCCAGGACGGTGTACGCGGTGGAGGCCAGCTCTATTGCTGATGAAGCACTAAAAATTCTAAAACAAAACAAGGTGGAAAACAGGGTGGTTGTTATTAAAGGTGCCCTGGAAAATGTCGAGCTACCAGAGCAGGTGGATGTGATCGTTAGTGAGTGGATGGGCTATGCACTTCTTCACGAATCCATGCTCAATTCCGTGATTTATGCTCGTGACCGCTGGCTAAAACCTGATGGTCTAATACTTCCAAGTAAAGCTGAGCTCTTCATTGCACCTATAAATGACTTCATAGTGGAGGAACGCCTTCGATTTTGGAGCACAGTAAAGGCCCAATATGGTGTGGACATGTCTTGCATGTCAGACTTTGCTCGAAAATGTCTCTTGACCTCTAAAGAAATCAACATAAAGCCAGTGACTGTGGAAGATGTCCTCTCACACCCATCGAGATTTGCTGAACTTGACTTGAAAGTTGTGACCAAAGAGCAATTGAAGTCCGTGAAGGGCCGTTTCCATTGCCTCTGTTTTGGTTCAGCCACTCTTAACGCCTTCTGTGTCTTCTTTACTGTTACTTTTGCTGGATCACAATCCATAATCCTGTCTACATCCCCTTTTAAACCAGAAACACACTGGAAACAAGCTGTGCTGTATATAGACCAAGATATGGACATTATACAGGATACTGTAGTGGAGGGAGAAGTGTGTATGTATCCATCTGAAGAAAGTTCGAGGCATATATGCATTCAACTGGATTACAATGTGGGAAAAGAGAAGAAGAGATTAAAGACATTTAGTATCACTGATGGATATTGTTATCCAGATCCTCAGCAGAAATAGAACATGGTTAATTTGCAAGTGGTTTTCTATAAAGGCCTTACGTATGTGTGTGTGTGTATGGATAATTATACATTTGTGAACTTTTGTCCATTATGTCATTCAAAATCTGTCTATCTTTGATGATGGTAACTATAATTAATTTTTTTCATATCTGATTAAATTAGGTTTAAAAATACTATATATAAAGTATACTTGACAGACTCAATAAATCCTAGGTACTGTAAGTATCTTCAACTGTAATGAAAGAGTTTAAGGACAATAAAAAGCATTTTAATTGTCCTAAAACTCTTTAGTTTAAAGGATTTTCAACATTACTCATGTGTTCAAATGTTAGCAAAATTTTGGTCTGCAGTAATCTTGAAGTTGCTTCTTTATTTTCTGGATTCTTCTATAAATGTCACAACAATAATCAAATTAAATTTAAAATGAATAACCTCACTTGTTTCATTCTTTTCTTTTTCTTTACAAAATATTTATTTGTTTTTTGTAACATTCAAATGATAGTATTTAAGTTTAGTTTTTGCACAGATTAAGAATGTCTTATTGCACTGCTGCCAAATTGTTTATTATTATTATTGTTTTTTAATTTATGAAATAATGACAATAACATTTTAGCTGTACATATAATGGTCAACGCTTTTATTTGTCGGTTTGTCAAAGAAAAAAAATGTATTATTGCAGTTTGCATCCAATCTAGCAACCTTTAAGCCTCATTTATACAGAACCTAGCAGGTGTCCTTGGTGCTAAGTGTGATCTAGGGGTAAAATAATTCAAAAGGCATTGAGTGGCCAACCTCCATCTCATTTGACAACTGGTTCACAGAAGTATTTCATACTATATATTTCTATTGATGAATACATGCTATCTAGAGTATTAAACTATAAAATAAACATTGTGGATGCTAAACAGTTCTTTAAAACCTTTACAATCTGTATGTGGTATGCTAAAATGCGAAACAGGACATATATATATATACACACATACATTATGTTAATTAAAAATGGGGCATAGTGACGACAGGCTCTTCTGTTCCTCTTCTGCTCATCCTTCCTGGCCCATCCCGACAGAATGACCAGTGTTAAATTATTTAAAGTGTCAAATCTGTCTTTTCTTTTGCTTTAATACAGACACTCAAATCAGTGTTTTTTATAATGTTGGAAAATTTGTAAATAAATTTGCGTTAGGGTACAAAAATGTGTGAGCTTAATCGTTTTATTTTTAACTTTTTGTTTTACTTAATTTCTGAATGCACCAATTGTTTTAACATAACAGAACATAAACCAATGCTCATTATGTGAAAGCTGCATTATTTATCTGGTATTTTTAATAGTTTGTAAACACAAATTATGGAAACTTATTCAGTGTGTGGGATCATACAATGACCTTGTACACATCTCATTACCTGAAACATTTAAATAGCATTTTGCAAGATATTTTTACTTGATGGTTTATGTTAATAGAATAGTATGGTGTAGCTGAAATATTTATTATTTGTCATTCATTTTATTCATTCATTCATTCATTATCTCCTGCTTATCCTCTATTAGGGTCGCGGTGGGGTTCCCCATGCCCATCCAGGGGAGAACATCTCGGGCGCTGGGCAGACAGACCCAGGACAGGGCGCCAATCCATTGCTGGGCACACACTCACTCACACAGACACAATTTAAACTGGGCAATTTTGAGAATTCAATTAACTTGATCCATGTTTTTGGACTGTGGGAGGAAACCAGAGAACTCGGAAGAAACCCACACAGACACGGGGAGAACATGGAAACTCCACCCAGATGGGGATTCGAACCGGGAATCCCTAGCGCTGAGAGGCGAATGTGCTAACCACTAAGCCACCGTGCCGCCTCATTCATTTTATTTTTAGAAAATTTTAACTGTTAAGGGATTGTACGTGTTAAAATTTTTGCAGGAATTAGGAAGTGTTTTTGGAGAATTTTTAGGACTTACAGTGGTACTTGGGTTGTAAAGCGTTTACAAACGTTTGTGTTTCTACATACATTTGATCAAATACAATATGAATTTTGAAAACTTTATAATATAGAGGAAGAGAACCAAAAACCAACAAATATGTAAAAAATTTTTTTTTATTTATTTATTTATTTTACGTTACATATGTTTAGTGTTTACTCAATGGAAAGTTATTTAGTTGGCACCTTGATAATTTAGTAAACTGTGATCTATAAAAGTCTGTCCTTCATATGAGGTACACTATCTTGATGGTAGTGTTTGCTAACTATCAAAATCAGAATACTTTATTAATCCCCGGTGGGAAATTGCAGACAGGAGCACTGCAAAAGTACACAACCTATATAATATATATTTTTAATGGCTTACTTCTTACATGTGTACTCTTAAGGAATGTATATTTTTCAGCTGTCTCCAAACAGCTTCAGTGTTTTAGGTCTGAACTCCTCAAACATCAAGCCAAACTGACAGCGGTGAAGAAAAATTGTTGGATAAATAAACCTTGTGGGCGCCACGGTGGCTTAGTGGTTAGCACGTTCGCCTCTCAGCACTAGGGATTCCCAGTTCCCCATCTGGGTGGAGTTTCCATGTTCTCCCCGTGTCTGCGTGGGTTTCCTCCGGGTTCTCTGGTTTCCTCCCACAGTCCAAAAACATGGATCAAGTTAATTGAGTTCTCCAAATTGCCCCATGTACAGTGTGTCTGTGTGTAAGTGTGTGCCCAGTGATAGATTGGTGCCCTGGCGCCCGAAATGTTCTTCCATGAATGGGCATGGGGAACCCCCCCCCACGACCCTAATATAGGGTAAAGCGGAAGATAATGAATTAATGAAAATAAATCTTGTGAGGGCCAAAATGGCTGTAATTGCCTGGGAGTCAAGTGGAGTGAATTAACATTTACTGCATGTTTTTATTTTGTTTAAATAATTGCTTTTTAATGCTTCATAAACTTTAAAACTACTAGTTTTAGAATACAATTATAAATTAAACAATAAGTATGTGCTATTGTAGAATGTGAGTTTTAAAAAAATTGTGACCCATAGAAAAGCATAACATATGAACAAATGAAGTCACTTGAAAAGAATACAAATGCAAAGAAACACTTTTTAGTGTTTTACTAAATCTATAAATAAATAAAAGGCACAAGTAGACTGGAAAAGGTTAAAACAAGTAACATTTTTATTTTACCAGGTTCCAAATTGAATGAATTGTCATGTTTGTTTTTTCCTGTTAAATGTAACTAAATTGATTTAACAAGTTAAATATTTTTCATATTGCATTTTCAAAAATGTCCATAATACCAGATTGTTTTCCAAAGGTTGTCTTTATTTTTCATTCGACTACCACTGTTTGCAGTGCTGAATCTATGAATTCCTGCTTTTTTTAATTTATTTTATTTTTTTATTTATTTATAAAAAAAATTTAACAAGCCTTTTTGTGAGAATGTGTTGCAAAAGTAAAATAAGATCTGCAATATTCAATAAGGATTACATAGATTATGATCAACCAAAAAAGTAGTAAATACAACACTGTAAGAACACTGTTTTTTTTATTTATTTTTTTTGTCTTATTTTTTTGCTTAACCGTCATTCTTACATCTTTCATCTCAGACAAAAATGTCCTGAGTAAGTAGAAAATGCCTTTTAAAATAATGATTACATTTATTAAAAGAAAATGTTTTTTTTTTTTTTTTTTTTTTTTTACCATCCTGGCCCTATGTGAACTAGTAATTGCAAATAATTAACTTAATATCTGGATGTGCCACCCATGACAGCAACAACTGCACTAAAGTAAACTGGCAGAGTCTTTCACATCTCTGAAGGAATTTTGACCCACTATTCTTTGCAGAAATGTTTTCATTTAGCCACATTGGTTGGTTTTAACTATTAACAGGCCTGTTCAAAATCATGCCACAGCTTCTCAATTGGATTTAAGTCCGATCTTTGACTAGGCTACACCATAAAATTTAAAGAAATTAATTTAGTAGGGGACTTTCCAGTGTGCTTCTGATCATTATCCTTCTGCAGATCCCAACTATGCTGGAGCTTAAGTTTACAAACTGATAACTAGACATTCTACATCAGGATGTTTTTTGACCTTAACTTGAATGTAGGGGGAAATATATATTTATTTTTTTGACATGCTGAATGAGCTATTAGACTGAGTTTGGTAGGTTGGACACTCCTACTAAGGCTCACCACTATTCCATGTTTTCTCTCCATTTGTGAATATTACCTTTCAGTGTGGTTTGCTGGAGTCCCAAAGCTTTAGAAATGTCCTCCTAATCCTTTCCAGACTGATATGTTAATGAGTTCTTTTCTCAGTTCTTAAATTTCTTAACATTGTAGCGTAAAGGGATTTTTTTTTGTCTACTTAATATTGTCAAGGCCATAGTGGTTGTGATGGCTTTTTCACCATAGTAAATGAAATAATGATTTGAAAACTAACCATTTTTTACTAAGGTTTTACTTGTCCAATATTCTGAAACATTAATGTGTAATAAATATGCCAAAAATTTAGACCACTATTATGACCACTAACAGGTGAAGTGAAAAACCATGTGTCCTGCCAGCCATGTGGATGTTACCAACTTCCTAAACGTTGCAGACATTGTTTACCCTTTCATGAAAACTAAACTATTTAATTGCTGTTGCTTCTTTAGCAGGATAATGTGCCCTGTCATAACAATGAGTTTGGAGTGCAATACGATCAATTATATGTGGGATGTGCTGGACAAACAATTGAGATCCATGAAGGCCCCTCCATGCGACTTACAGAAGTTAATGGATTTACAGCGAACATCACGGTGCCACATACCACAGCACACAGAGATCTAGTGAGGACCCTTTATTAGTGTTGAACTATACAGAGTGAGTTGTTATGCCTGTTCATTGTATGTTACCACTGCATTTAACCAGTAAGATGCTAGTATTTTAATTTGCAACCAAGCAGTTTATAATCTAGATTTAGAGCCAGTGTGATGTATTATGGACAACGTTGTGCTATTGTATTGCTCATCAGAATCCAATATCCCATGCAGCATTCAATATGTCCTCAGTATGCTAATGATTTTACTGTAAATAAGCTGAGAAAAATCATTTGCTGCCAGCTTGTTACTGTAACCAATATTTCTGTTAAATCTCCTGAGAAGATAAATTGGAGGAGTGGTATTGACATAACTTAATTTAGATGACCAGTGCCTAGTCCAAGAGACAGTTTTCCATCATTATTGCCAACAGACTGTAAGCGCATAGGAGTGACTCGTGCTTTCACTCACTTAACCACACACACAAAGTGGACTTTAAGAATAAGCAAGTGGTGACATACTTTCTAGTTTAAAATCTTGTAACAAAATTATTTTAAGATTATTTTTTTCTTTATCTTGTTTTTTTTACTTATGTTTATTTAATTTAAAATAGTAAATTTGAAACATTGAACTGTAAATATTAATTCAAACTGGATTTTTTTGGCCAATATCTTGTTTAATTACATTTGAGCCATGATGGTTTGTTTCAAACTGTAAATTGTAATTGTTAATCTGAAGTGCATAAAAGCTATTGGATACTTCAAGTGTACTAATCTAGAAGAATAATCTGTGACACATCACCACTAAGTAGTAAACTCTACAGTAGGTGCCAAATTCCCAAATCACTGCAAATCCCATATTGAGTTGAAAATCATTGTTTAGCTCCTGAGTAAATCATTCTCTCTAGTGGTGCATTCATAATCCTTCAGCAGGCCTGCAAGTTTTGCATTTTGCTCTCTTGTAGTTTTTATGTAATATGGTATTTAAATTTAGAGAAAGGCTGCTTGGAAGGGTTTAGTTAAAACACAAGATAGGCTACTAACAAATAGAAAATTGAATTGTAAAATTTAAATATATTTTTTTATAAATGAAGCAGATATTACCTGTGTTCTTAATATTAAAAAAAAAAAATTATTGCACTTTAATTGCTTATAAAATACACACATACTGTATTTAAAATAGAGGTCTGGGTTAAAGGTCTTTAGTTAGACTAAAATTTCTTCCTAATCACCTGATCTGAACTCTATTACAAATCCTGACATGAAGATTAAAAAAGCTTAGCATTTAGTAACATCAACTCATTTTGTTTTACATATTTTAAAATTGCACTGGGATAACAAGGATTATCGGCTTTTACACAAACTGGTGAAGTAATTTTCATTACAGTTTATTCAAAGTAAACAGGTTACATTCACATATATTTTGCAGACGCTCTTTAGCTAGAGGGACTTCTGCAGAAGAGTAAGATAAGACTAGTCAGGGGCAACAAGCTGAACTGCAGTATTATCAGATACTGACCTTTTGCTAATCTGTAAGCAGTGAGCTCCACTACATCACTGTATGCAAGCAAGGTTTGTATTTTTTGGATGAGAGATCAGGTTAGAGGTTCAGAACCAGGAGTTTGTCCTGTAGGCCACTGTGAGGGAAGATGAGTTGCGTGGTCATGCATTAGTTTGCTGAACACCAAATGAGCTACAGAATTCTGAATTAGCTCAGCTTGGTTAAGATGGGAGACCACCAAGCAATGCAGTGTAGTAGTTCAAAAAGGTGGTCTTGATCTGCAGGGATAGGCTATTTTAGTTAGTGCTTCACATGGTTTTAGCTGTAAGGCAAGTGTAAAGTCAAGGTTAAGGACAGTTGTCAAGGGAGAATTTGAAGGGGTCAGTTGTGATAAATTAAGTGTTTTTCTGCAATAATCAGGAGCTCTGTTTTTTAGATTAAGTTTAAAATGATGGTTGGTGAGGCTGGAATATATTATAGCAGAAAATGTGTTAGCTGAAGTGAATAAAATGTGTAGTTGGGTATTATTGGCATAATAATACTATGGACAAATCCAATATGAGCCACTTTCTTTGAAGGGAGCAGTGACAAATGCAGTGCTTTTGAACAGTTTTTAAATACCTCTATAAACCTGATGTCTGAAAGTTGGGATGTGTTCTCTTCCTGAGGAAATCAGACAGATCTGTTTTAGACAAGCCACAAGGGTGAAACATGACAAAATATGTTGGTGGAAAAGCCACAGATGCTGGGGACAAATTAGAGAAAAATTATGTAAGTGAGCACTGCTGTTTTAAGGTACCTAGGTGGGTTTGGGGTGAGACGTAGGAGAGTATCTAATATATCATGCATATTTACATTGATGATTTTGGAGGTGGTAGTGCCTCTGGCCATGGAGAAGATCCAGTTAATTTCCTGTCCTCTGTCTAGATAAAGTGCAGAGTAGCTATAAATTAAACATGAAGAAAAGTGATTGGAACCTTCTTGGATATAGGTTGTTGATGTGGATGTTTGAGTCATTAAGAAGAAGGAAGCGCACGTCATCTGGAAATGATGACAATATCGAATCAAGCTCCACAACAAAGTTTTTTTTTATTTATTATTATTTATTTTTATTTATTTATTTTATCAAAACTGTATTAATAGTATTTGACAGTTAGCGCATCATATTTAGAGGCAGTTGTACTAGATAGTAATGTAAGAGGTACAAATCAGACTTGTAAACTTTTTCCAATTAAATCCTTTGGGGATAGTGAGAAATTTAGAAAGTTGGGGTGGATCTGCAGTATTTCCAGGGTAAATACGCGTCCCAGGACTAAAACCTGCATGCTAGAGTGAGCAGTAAATGTTGAAATGAAGTAAGACTTTTTTGATTACTAAATTTTAGCATCACAGTCCTGGCAGACAGTAGATCAATGCTTTTTAAGTCAGTGACTGAAAATGGCCTCTAAATGGTACTGTGAACTTACAAACACACAAAATTAAACCAAAAGGATGGAATCTAGATAACGGAACTAATTAGTTAAACTAGTTTGGAAAAACTATGTAATAATGTCATAGTGACTGCTCATAAAACAGCTACATTATTCAGTCAACAAAATAGATAGGAACCACTACTGTGACTTTAAAGTGCAAAAAATAGCAAACAACAGTCTTTCCAACTTTTCTCAAAAATACTACAGCACTACAAAATTCAAATGCAAATTATTTGCAGAAAATAAGGACAAGGGACAAATTTTTCCATTCCCAAACACAGATTTAATTTAAACTGCTTTTCATCTTCAGGTTGACATGCGAGACAACAGGCAAACTGATAAATAAAATATGACAGCTTTTCAGTTGTGTCCTTTTTATGTGCTGTGGCTGAAGTTCTTTCTGGTCAAGTCTCCACTTCTCTTCTCCATACAGAGAGATCCCAGGTCCACACCCTTTTCTCCTGTGCCTTCCATGTCCAATGCTTATTCAACTTTGTGGCCACAAACCCACCAACAGCATAGAATCAAAAACTGGGTGTGCAGGAAGTTTCTCCTTATTGCAATGTTGGCCTGCAAAATAAAACAGAGAAAACAGAAAGATTTGCTTGAGTTTAGCTCTGCCCCACAAGTCTTTAGTTACTGGATTCCCTATTTATAAAGCACAGATAAAAGCTGGTGATAACAGCCTTTGGTTTTATAAACAGTTATATATTTTATTTTATTTTTTATGTATAATTGTTTTTATTTTTGAAGTTTGCCACTGTTGGGTGCAGTGGTGCATGGTGCAATTATGACAACACACCACATTTCATTTTATTTTGTGTGTATATAAATAATAAAAGTTATGGAAATTTTGTTTTATTAGGTCTGACAACCTTTATAAATCAGCCCGCATCAAATTATTTATTTCTTTATAAAAAATATATATATATATATATATATATATATATACTGTATATATTCATATTCTCAATTCAAAGTCTCAAATTTATAGAAAAATGTTACAAAATCATGAGGAACACTGCACCAGTAGTGCTTATACCTTTGGCTTTTATAACAGCTGGAATTCTCAGAGGCATAAACTTGACTACAAACAGTTTTCATCAATCGAGCTCCATTTTTTTATTTATTTATTTATTTTGCTGTTGCTATATCAGCTTTGCAAATTTTCTTACATTTCTACCAGATATTTTCAACTGGATACTGATCTGGACTATTCCAGGTCATTCCATTAACGTCATAACTTACCTATTCTGTTTTTATTTGCTTCTTATGCGAAATTCGGTAATGGTTGACTTTCTTGAAGATTCATAATCCTTTCCTTTGTTTAAACGGACATCTCTTGTGTTGGAGCCATAATTCATACCAATTCGCTTAGTGCAGAATCTGTACAAAGTGTGAGCAATCTTTTTTTTTGCTGAAAACTAATTAGCAATTTTTTTTCTCTTATGCAGGTTTTTGTTTTAGAACTGAATACATTCATAATATATCCATGAGTGAGTCAATATTTGTCTTCTCTCCTTGAATTAAGAACAAACAATAATATTTCTTTTTCATAGTTTTATGATTCCTGGTGATCCAAAATGGTATAAATGGAACCAAATTAAACAATATAACGAACATTCTTTAAGAGTAGTACTTTTTAAAAAAAAATTTATGAAATGTGCAAATTTGTTGATAATTATGCCAAGAAAAACAGTCATCCTCTGTGACGTCATAGCAAACAATTATTTTGTAAACACAGTAAATGTTTCTGCTAATGACAGCATAGTTATGAATGGGCACATAAGGCCCATCAAAAAAAGGATGTTGGAGCGAAGTGGACACTCACCATGGGTTTGTCTGTCAAACAAATACAGTGTCAAATTTGGAATTTTTGTTTGTTTTTCGGTGACAGGATGACTGGATGTGGATGTGAACACATACAATCAAAAGGATGATCTGGAAACTCCACTTTAAAAAAGAATGATATTAAGACACATGCAAGACTATCTATCAAGTGACATGCTGGGTCATGTAACAGAATGATTTCAAGCACACCAGTAAATCAAAATGTGAATAACTAAAAATAGCTATTGGATTGGTATAGACCTCAATCCCACTGACATAACACAAAGGAACCTTTAAAATGTATAAACATATGTGTAAAATACCAAAAACATGATTAAATTATTAAGTATTAACTAAAGCATTAACTCTTGCATCAACGTTGCCTTAAACTATATATCAAATTAATAAATTCAAAATTATTTTGCTGTGGGTGATTTTATGTTACTGGATGGATATTTAGGCACTAACATTAAAAAACTGAACTAATGGACATTGTGTTTTTTGTTTCTCATGACTTAACATATATACTGCTTTTTACAATAGTTAATTGTTTCAAAGCAGCTTTACAGTGTTCTAGGCATCAACAGCAAGTGGAAGCAAAAGTGGCAAGAAAACACTTGCTTGTTTATGTCTGCTGTGCTTGTCAGCATTTAACACTTTATCGATTAGTTTAGATTACTACTTATAAATATGTATTGAAAGGTGGTTTACTGGGGAAATGTAGCTCGTAATTGAGTGTGCAGTAAATACTGTATTCTCCAGTAAATGAAGGTTGCAAAAGCAGTTAAAGGTTGGGTATGAAAACAGCATGTATTCACAGCTCAGGTCGGAGAATCTGTCCACAAGACAACTATTATTTATGTACTCCACAAATCAATCACAAAGCAAACCATAAGAAATATTTGCAGATTGCCACAAGCAAAATGCAAAACACACTGTATGTGGTGGAAAACACATTATCTTTAACACTATCCACACCATGAAACCACAATGACACTGGAATTAATAATATTTAACAAGACTACATTATGTAAAGACAATTCAGTTTGACTAAGATTTAAAGTGCAATGTTCTCTGCAGTAAAATCAAGCACAAAGGCATCATCTGGTCATCATGGTCTAGTTAGGATGTTCAAACCCATTTTAAGCACACAGTGCAATGTTGGCCTAAAGAAGTACAGATTGATATGATATAGATCATATCAATCTGTATCAGATTGATATATATTTGTAGCTATATAATTAATGAGTTCCACTGATTCAATTTTAAACTCTATTTCCGTTTTAAACTACCACTTTGGAACTTACAAGCACACATCCTAACCCAACCGTTTAACAAGTATCAATTGCATAGCTGACCTAGTATACTGTAAATATTGCAATGCAAGTGATTTAGTTCATATTTCTCTTGTTACATTTAGACTGAGTGGACTGTTCTGACCTTAAAGTGTAAATCAAATAAATAGCCTTTATAGCTGTAATCATTACACACTTCAAGACCATTAGCAAATGACACCACTATTTGATGCCAGGCTGCAGCTTTTAGAGATGATACATTATTTTTACACAGCTCTAAGAAAGTAGGAAAAATGTTCTAGGTATGGTGATAAATTGGTAGGACCTAAGCACATTTGTCATGATAAAATGTGGCACTTTACATTACAAAATGAATTTGCATGTACGTTTTTTTTTTAATCTTTAATTGTATGTTACTATACAACATCTAGCAATTCAGTGGAAAATTTATTTATATATATTGTATGTGTGTATGTATATATACAGTGTTGAATACAGAAGTATTCAACCCCCCTGCAGATTTTGCAAATTTAACAAGTCTACAAACATTAGCTGCATTAACAGATGCCTAAATATTACAAACCAAAAATATAAGTTGCTCAGTGAAATTATATATATATATATATATATATATATATATATATATATATATATATATATATATATATATATATACACACACAAGTTCAAGTTATTTATTTATATAGCGCTTTTTACAACAGTACATTGTCACAAAGCAGCTTTACAGAATGAAAAGCCTTTAAACCCCCAAAGAGCAAGCCGAAGCGACAGTGGCAAGAAAAAATTCCCTTTTATGTTGTTATTCAAGGAAGAAATCTTGGGAGGACCAAGACTCAGTGGGGAACTCATCCTCCTTGAGCGGCCAGGCAGCAACAACAATGTAGGACAGCCATGTAAAGACATTTAACAAATGGAAAAACTGAAAACTATAAGTGAGTCCATTAAGGGGGCGTCCTGCAGGACCGCTAGTCCAATGGATATTCAGGTTCCATCAGTGTTCGTCGGCAGAGCCATGGATGAAGATCTCCAGGAAGCCGGTCACACCTCAAAAGAAACAGACAAGGAAGGCAGTTAGAGCTAATAAAGTGACTAGGCCACTACAACAACTTGATCTTTTCCCTCGTGCACCAGGCCTTGGGTTTCTTGGCCGTGTGCTTGCTGTTGTTGTCCTGCTGGAAGATGAAATGTCTACCCATCTTAAGTTCCTTGATAGAGGAGCGGAGGTTCTTGGCCAAAATCTCCAGGTAGTCTGTGCTATACATCTTCCCCTAGATGAGGACCCAGAACCCTATGCTGAGAAGCTGCCCCACAGCATGATACTGACACCACCATACTTGACTGTAGGGATGGTATTCTTGTGGTCATATGCAGTGCCATCCTGTCGCCAAATGTCCTGGGTGTGGTCTCAGACTAGAGAACCTTGAACCAGTCTGCCTCAGAATCCTCCAAGTGATCATGAGCAAACTAGAAGAGCCTTGACATGGCGCTTTGAAAGTAAAGGTACCTTACGGGGTCGCCTGGAACAGAGACCATTGCCATGGAGTACATTACGTATGGTATGCATGGAAACCAATGTCCCCACCGACATGAGATCTTCCCAAAGCTCCCTCCTTGTTACCCTTGGGTCAGCTTGGAGAGTTTGTACAAGTCTGTCCTTGGCATGGGAAGAAACTTTAAATGTTGTTAACTTGGCCATGAAAGGTTAACAGTAGTTCCATAAGCCTTCCACTTCCTGATGATTCTCACAACAGCCCAATGGGCCTACCTGATAGAGACAGGTACGCACGCACACACATATATATGTATATATATATAAAATGTGTGTGTGTGTATGTATGTGTGTATACATAATATGATATATATGTCTGATATTGGAAGTAAGCATTTCCCTCTTATTTATAATGTAGAGGAACCAACTCTATAATTTATTGTGGCTATGTCTCTGCCAGCTTTACAAACTTAAAAAGCACTGTGTATTTTTATCTTCTATCCTTATTCTCTACACCCATAAATGTATGCAAATGCACGCACACTCAAGTTTACCTGTGAGAAAAATTTAGCTAGGAATGACATTTAGGTGACCAAAAGCATAAAGACATATGACATATGACATATGACATATGACATATGACCTGAGGTATTGGAACACAAACCAACGTGTGGCATAAATTTGGGAGACGTTAACTTAAATGTGGCCAAACATTATGCCCCAGTACATACAGAACCCACATGTGACTGTAAGTATTGGGGCACAAACTTGGCTGTTTCCTAAAGTATTGGGACACTATTAACCATGAGGCCATAGGTACCACCAAGAGGGACATAGGTTTTTTTTGCTGTAATGCAGTTATTTACTTTATTTTTAAACATATTTTTTTTACTTAAAATAAGAAAATCGATGTTGGTCTCATTCCCAAAACATGGCCAGTGTTTGAAAACGGACTCTAGACTTTAGATATTTAGACTCCACTCTAAGCTTATGAAAGTGATCTCTATAACTCACTTCAGATGACTGATGACTGACCAGTGCACATGTTATGGTAATACATGGTTGCAGAGTTAGCTTGATATTAAGCCCATCTCTTAGCAGAGATTCATGAAGCCTTAGCACTGTTGTAGTTTGAAACGCAAGGATTAGTCTTATTCTTTTATGTATTTCTCTAATTAATACAGCAACAATGCAGTCACAGTTTAAACATTGTGACATAGCATGCCACACATTGCAATTGTATTTTTGAATTTAATTCTAAAGTTAAGTGTGTGCCAGGTATAAAATAAAATATCCCAAACTATGTGTTTATTGTATAATGTTAAATAAAGTTTCCTCTATAAAGCTTAATAAATTATGTTAAAACTGTTTAATAAACTGTAGCACACATATATGCATCCATCTATTATCCATCGCAGGGGGGTTCCCCATGCCCATGCAGGGGAGAACGTTTGGGGTGCCAGGACAGGGCGCTAATCTATCGCTGGGCACACACTCACTCTCTCTCTCTCTTTCTCTCTCTCACACACACAAACACACATTTTGCTTGATCCATGCTTTTGGACTGTGGGAGGAAACCGAAGAACCCGGAGGAAACCCAAGCGGGCATAGGGAGAACATGGAAACTCCACCCGGATTGGGACTCGAACCAAGAATCCCTAGTGCTGAGTGGCGAAAGTGCTGACCACTAAGCCACTAAGGTTTTAATAAACAATTCTAATACTTTTAGTATTTTCAGTTATACTGCTTTAAAACATCCACGTTTTTTTGGGTTTACGAAATATTTTTATGCTACTACTAATTTTAATGCAAAATTGTTTCAAGTTATTTTCTCAAGTTATTACTTTAGAGTTTTTAACATTTTAAATCCAACCAATGTAGTTTAAATGTCTCACATGTTGCTCTACCAGTAAAATAACCTATTTATGTTTTAATTATTTTTTACATACATAAAAATAGACATAATACAGTAATATCAAAGTGGGACAGTCATAGGCTTATGGTTAAGGAACCAGCTTTGCGACCTAGAGGTTCCCAGTTTGATTCCCTGTCCCACCAAGTGCCATAGCTTAACTGCCCTTGAGCAAGGCATCTAACCTTAATTGCTCCCTAGGCACTGTGTACCTGTGCCGTTTCGAGCACCTGAGCTCACTTCATCTGTGTGTGTGTGTGTATAGGTGTGTTTCACTGCAAGGATGAGTTAAAAATGGAAGACAAATTCCTCTGTGTTTAAGCATATTAGGCAAAATAAATCACTTTAAGATTTATTCATTTTAAATATTTTATATTTCATATGTAGGTTGCACATTATTTTTTACTTGATTTTATTAAGAACATAGATTTGTTCATAGAGTCAAATAGTCCTGTTGACTCACCTGAAGGCGAAGTTCGAAGTGAGTCGACTCGTTCGCGAGTCGCCCGGGAGACGTAACGGTAACGGGGGTGTGCGCGTGTGTGTGCATGGACGGATGGAAGGAAGCATGTGGATGAATGTGGATGTGACGGAGAAAGAAGCCTCAGACCGCCACGTCCTCGACACAAACGCGCTTCACGTCTCGTTTGATTTCTCACCTAAAGCTAAAACTAGCTCTTACGCGCGCACCGACGCAAGGTGCATTCCTGCAGTGCATGCCAGTCTCGCTCATTCTTGGACTGGGCTTTTCTATTGTTTTACCTGTTTTCCGATGTCCAAAGTGGAAATGCAAAAGAGGAACCGAAAACGGGACATTCGTGAGCACCCGAAGTTACAGCCGGACATTTTGGCTGCATAAAAGAAGATTTTTTTGAAATTTGAACCAGATTTAATAATAATAATAAAAAAAAAACATTCATCTGGCTTCCCTTTTGCATATTGAAACGGCATTCACTTATGCCATTCTGATCTGATCAATCTGGATAGATGTGCTTTCGAAAATCCAACGCTGCTTCTTCTCGTTTTTTCTCTTTTAAATTAGTCAGCCCGTTTTAGAAGGGGGTGGCTTCTGGTCATCAACTTTGGGTGATGCCTGCCTGCTTAAGTGTGTGCGTGTGTTTTAGAGTACACAAGATTTCGTCCTCGACCTCATCGCACTGAGCTTAAAGAGAGCATCCTGCGGCTTTTGTCAAACTTGTTGCATTCTATACTACGAAGAAAGGCAACGAATTCACAATAATGTGAGTAACTATCATGCTTTAGTTGTTCTTTTGCACGCCAGTGTAGTATTGCTTTACGCTGATATGTAGCCTACGTGCACGTGGTTTACGGTAAATTTGTAGACGTATGTTGACGTTTAGGCCTATTAAAGCAGAACGCTGACAGGGCTAGCGAGGAATGGAAGTGACAAAGAAATTGGGAGAAAAAAAAGATCGTAAAAACTCCTGCTGTTCACTTCTTACGATGGCAGCGGATCAGCCATGGCCGAGATCCTGAGGTGTTAAATTAACACATAGGCTGTAGTGAGAAATTAACTCTCACAGGTCCAAATTAACACCGTCAAGCTACATTTACTGTACACTACATCAACATTATAATATGAAATTTAAGTAATGCTGACAGATTGAAGACATGTAATATTAAACACTTTTGTCTAAACATAACCACATAACATCACATTAATTCTAATTATTCTGTTGTTTATGATGAAATAAATTGCGTGTTGTTAAAGTCCTTTTTTTCATAAAGTGAAAAAGTGCATTTAATAAACTTAACACCTACAGAGTTCATAGTATAAGTGACCCAGAGTCAATTTATTCTTAACACTTTCATTGCCAAAATTTTAACAGTGAAGACTTACCATCTCAATTATCAGGTTTTATTAGTAATATTACTAACATAATATATGCTTATTTTATTTAAGTCATATTGCGCACTTAAAACCTGAACTTGAATAAAGTTAAATCAATGATTTAACCTTTAGATTGTTAAAATAAGTAATAATTAGATGTCAAAGTCAATTATTCATTATGTTTTTAGAGATTTGTCATGTATTATTATTATAAATGTACACAACATACAGCTGAAATCTATAGTAATACTAAGCATTAACATTGCTGATGATGTGAATTATTGTAATATTATGAATAATTGTTCCTTTGGATGATGGGACCAAATTCCAAAGTATTGTACTACTTTGCTCACTTTATTTTAGCTACAAGTCAAAATAGTTGTCTGCTCAGTCTTATTGTTTTAAGATTAACCTTTAAACAATTACTTTTATAATACTTTGGTTTAATTTAATAAGTGATTTTAAATACACATTCTATTGTTTATATTATCATTATATTTTCAAAAATTCATATTATTAAAATCACAACCACAGCAATCAAAGTAGGAATATTTGTCTTCTTGTTGTGATTGATGCAATTCTAAGGCCAAAAAACAAGCGTATCAACACTTTATTTTTGATCTACATAATATATTGTTATGGGGAATAAATTTGCTAATGTGTTACAACCTCTTGTAAAACGTACTGTACAAAAGTTGAAAAAAGGGTAACTTAATTGGGAACTGCCCATAAATAATTTATTTGCACAATTAAGTATTAAAGCACTTTAATTTGCAAAGTTATTGTGCTTAAGCAATGGCAATCACTATTTACGTAGCACTGTAAAAGCTAAACAAATATTTAATATCTTTAAACCTTAATAAAGGTATTACATATAGTTATTAAATAAGTTGATTAACTATGGAATTCATTTTAATACTGCTAACTTGACAGTGGAGAAGAACTGAAATAATGTATTTACACCTTGATTGAGCACATGGGATTTTAATGTGTGCTATATATTATAGGCTGCAGCATTTTATGTTTGATTTTGAATTGTTTAAAAAATAGAAAGTAAAAAAGAGAAATCTGTCTCAGTCTGACTTCCATGATCTGACTCTCTGACATTTGGTTTTGTTTCTACATTGAATTTATTTTACAGCTTAATTAAACAAATGAACCACGAGAGATATGTACAAGACTATGGACAGCGGCAGGGTCAGTGTTGCAATGAACCCTCTAGTGGTGGGGGCGACCAACCTGAAGTCATTTCTTAATATAGAAATATAACGTATTTTGCCTACATTTATACACACACACAGATATATATATCTATATATGTATATATATATATATATATATATATATATATATATATATATATATATATATATATATATGTGTGTGTGTGTGTGTGTATGTATGTATGTATGTGTGTGTGTGAGTGTTTTAATTTACTTACATTCAGCATGAGTGGCACAGAAACTACTATTTGAAAAATTGCTTTTTCTTAATTAAGTTATACATCACATTTTTTAAAAGAGTTTATGGCAAATGCACAAGAAGTGTCTTCAGAACTTTTTTCAGTAGTATATGTTAAAATCTAATTTAAATTTTTAACAAGTTTGGAGAAGCATGAACAATATAAATGAAAGAGCGAAATGTGTAACATTATCCATAGAGGTTTAAGTACTATTTATGTCCATTCACTAAATACCAAAACACCTGATTAAGGAGTCTACAATGACTATTTTGTTTTAGAATGCATCATCCATCGTTAACATTTACACAGAAACATCTAATGTATTACAAACAGTCTAAAGTATTAATACAATTTGTGTATTGTTAGGTGCACTTACAAAAGACATAAAAGCTTTGCAATGCTTGTGTACCTTGTATAAAATGCAAAAGTTGAAGCAGATTTAAAATCGAATTTCATCTGCTTATGTTACATCCATGTCTATATAAACAAGATTACAGTAGTGGGTGGTGGCCGAGGTGCTAAACTGCAAAAACCTTTGTATTAGATTAAGATGAGTAAGTGTGCTAAGAGCACAGTGCCAAGTGTGTATACAATAAAAAAAAGATTTATCCTGCTATTAATCTAATAATAAAAGACATGTTTTTGCAAGGAATTGAATAAATGGCACTTATCATTTAGAAGTGATTGGTGGATTTAACATTTTCAAGCCAGCTGACTTAAACATAACCACTTTATAAGATATTTCTCATTACTGTTTATTGTGAAATTAGACAGAATTTAGAAAACTATATTTAAATATTGTTTGAGGCTGCTGCTGTTTCTTGTCTATATAAGAAGGGGGTTGATAAAGATTCAAGTCGGAGTTCCAATCGGCATATGGCTTAGCCTCCAATTCCACAATAACTATTTAAGTTATTGCCATATAATTATGAATTTTGAACAAATATTACAAGAATGGATTTGATGCTTTGTAATTCAACTTATATATGTGTATATAAAATTTAACTAAATTTGACTATTGGGGAGTGGCGTTTGATTTGCTGCTAACTAAAGCAATGAATTCTTATTTTCATTTTAAACTTCATTTATCAATACTTTGATTACATGACATCGATTTTATTTGGTGGTTGCTTTTCAGTTGTAAGTCTGTTACAAATAAAAAAAGCAAAATGAAGGTGTTGCTTTCATCTTTCAGTGCCTGAACTTGCTATGTGTTACTTGTACTTTTTCTGTAATTTTTATTAAATAAAGAAACACAGTGTTACGTTTGCTATATTAAGAACAGTAAGGGACTACTTAATAATATTTGCACTATTTTAAAAACAATTTAAGTTATTGTCATATTTGAATATATGAATTTTAAACAAATATTACAAGAGTGGATTTGAAAGCAAATGTATTATTTCTTAACTTGGCTTAATATTCTTATTATAAAAATGGTGTGATTTCACAAAAAAAATGTCAAAGCAGCTTGATTTAAATCGTAATCAGTAATTATTACGAAGGTTTGGTAAATTTGAAAGGTTATCATGTTAAAAAAAAGAAGTACTTTACCTTCTCTAAATTTTATAATGACTTTTATAATAAAGATTTCAGCTCGAAAATAGTGAAATTACTGTTAAAATAACCCAAGTTTAACTTAAAAGCCCTCTTAATATCAATAATAGTGTCATTTTGATAAGTATAGAGTCTCTGAGGTTCTTGGTTAACATAATCATTTAAAAATATTATTACATCGTTTTAGAGCACATTGTGATTTACAGTACCAAAGTGGACAACAGACCCGATGTGGTTGTACTAGTTGTTTTTCTTTATAACCTTTGAAATCTGGCTCTCACACTGTGTTGAAATCTTTCTAGTAGGGTGATGAAATATGAAATGTCATAGCAGCCTTTCAGGAAAAGTGTTTTTAATAATGCAAACCATGATTCCTGCAGTAGAAACTCTGAGATTTGACCACACCCGTGATAAAGATTATTTGGTGAATTTAACACCACAACAGTTGTTATCATTAATATTTTTATTCTTATTGCAATTATTATTATTGAGGCTGCTGTGATTGTGAGATTCTGAGCCAGTAGCAGATGTTTGGCCAGATTCAGAATAGGACGCTGGAGTTGTTTCATTATACATATTGTAAAGACAGGTACAAACCTTAAGGATCCTTTTTGAATTGACAGCTGAATTTGTTATTCTGCACAAAATTGAACAATATTTGACTATTGGGGCGTTGCGCTTAATTTGCTGCTAACTAAAGAAGTGAATTCTTATTTTAAACTTTATCAATACTTTGATTACATGACAGATTTTATTTGTTTTTTTTTATTATAAATGAATAAAGTGGTTGCTCTTCAGTTGTAAGTCTGTTACAAATAAAAAAGCAAAATGACAGTGCTTGCTTTTATCTTTCAGTGCCTGAACTTGCTATGTGTTACTTGTATTTTTTCTGTAATTATTTAATAATTAATAAAGAAAGTCCTAAAGTGTTACATTTGGTATATTAAGAACTATATGGGACAACTTAATAATATTTGCACCATGTAAAAATATTTAGCTTTTTTTTAAAGGTAAAATGAAATGGCCTACAATTTGAGCCATCATTGTCTTAACTTCACATTTTTCTGTCTCTGCCAAATAATACGTATATAATGCTGATCAATAATGTAGGTTGAAGATATTAGAAATAAGGCATAAACTATTCTGAAATGTATGTCTACAGTACATGCCCGCAATGGTTAAGTGACTAGAAATGAAGGGTTGATTTGGATATTCCTGACAAAGCTATCCAAAACCCCTCGGTTATAACAGCAGTTCAGTAATTAAACACTGCAGTATTTTATTCCTTTAACATATTGTTTTATAGTAGAATACAAGTAATGTTATTTTCAGATAGAGCTCAGCTATACATAGCATTTTAATAATAATAATAATAATAAAAAAAAAAAAAATAATATATATATATAGTTATATAGTTATAATGAAATATATATATATATATATATATATATATATATATATATATATATATATATATATTCATTCATTTATTATCTCCCACTTATCCTCTATTAGGTACGCGGTGGGGTGCCCATCCATGGGAGAACGTCTCGGGCGCTGGGCAGATAGACCCAGGACAGGGCGCCAATCCATCGCTGGGCACACACTCACTCACACAGACACACTCTATATGGAGCAATTTTTTTGAGAATTCAATTGACTTGATCCATGTTTTTGGACTGTGGGAGGAAACCGGAGAACCCGGAGGAAACCCACGCAGACACGGGGAGAACATGGAAACTCCACCCAGATGAGGATTCGAACCGGGAATCCCTAGCGCTGAGAGGCGAACGTGCTAACCACTAAGCCACCGTGCTGCCATGAGTCAATATAACATACACAAATGAATGAGACTTGGTATAAAAGAGGAAAGTGGTTCTCACGCCGGCATTTATTAGTTCACTGTTATAATGAAATGTTTGTAAATGCATTGTAAATATCCTGTTTTTTTGGTGTAAAGATTACCGGAGTTTTGCTCTTGTAATCTCATTCTGCCTCAATAATGTACACTTGATTCAAACTCAAGTGTATATCATATGTGGCCAGATTAAACTGAATCCAGACTAAATTAAGTGTTAAAGTATTAAGACTCGAATCTCTAGCTACGCCTCTTAAAGAGCTTTTAGCAAAATCTAAGAGATGAAAAAAAAGATGAATATTTTTGGAAAGTATCGTAAACCATATAACAGACACTGACAATAATCATATCATATAATATCTTAAAACTATCATTTTAACACACAAATTCCCAATCCACAGTCTTAATTATTATTGTTATTCTATTTATATTTATTATATGTTATTTACTTTTCAGTAAACCCATGTCCCAACTACCTGTGAAATTATGTTTGCACCTTTTAAAATGCTTAAGTAAAATAATTACATGTAAGCATTAATTTATTCATTATCTATTTTAATTACTCTAATTAAGAATGCAAAGTTAGCTGTAGCCTAGGATGGAGCTGATGTGGCAAAAGGCAAGAAAACACCCTGGGCAGGTTACCAGTCTATCGCAGGGCAGACAGAGGGTTAAAGAAAAAAAGATTCAAAGAGAAAACAATGCATAATACCACATTTACCACTGCACCTTTGAGCTAAGGTATTTCAAGCGAACACAGCCCTACTAAAAATGAATAGAAGGATATCAAAAGAAAAGAGGGAAGCAACCACCGTAACTGACTTGAGTGTGGCTGACATGACTGTGCTAAGACACCATGGCAAACCCCATTCTCTCTAGCTGCTCCACCTATAAGCACTCCCTGAGGAAAGAGCTTCACCCACCAAAAGTGACTTACAGTGACTTACTGCATTCAAGCTTACTCTCTGTAGGGTGTCAGCCAGGCAGTCAGCCATGGTCAGGCGGGACATCTGCCTGCCAAACTTGGAACTGGGGCTGTCCACTATAGCATGTGGCATTTGGCAGCCTGTGTTGTTGTAAGCACAGCACCAATGCATGTGCAATGACCTATTGTCTAGCATGCAATACTATGATTTTAATACACTTGAAGCTAGATCACTGATTGCTGTTAGGGGTACCCGTGTAAGACAATTACACTTACAGATAGTCACAAGTTTTATATGAAGATCAAAAAAAAACATCAGTGTTCCAATTCTGTTAGTTAACACATAGTGTTCATTCACCATACCCAACCACTTGGAAAGTTTGAGTTAATTAAGTACTCTTTGCTCCTTTAACTGCAAAACTACTAGATCAATATTTTGCCACATGGATCGGTTTAAATCATACAGCTTGTAACGAGTAAAAAAATAAAAGCATTAAACAACAAATGAATTGGACTTAAAGACACAGTATTTCAAAACGATCATTTGAAATGATAAATAAAAACATGTGAAGATTAGGATTTGTTTTATTGAAACATGCCAGCTTTATCCTTCCTCAATAAGAACTTGTGATACATTTACAGGTTTAAATATAAAATTATCAACACACAGATTGGGCCTGTCATCCAAATATAGTTGTGCCTCTATCTTCTGTCTCTGTGCAAGCGTTAACTAAAAGATTAACATAGAGCAGCTCCACTTCAAACACTGAATAGATGAGCAGACGCTGAACATTTACAGTTTTTAGTTACCTGGCCATGTATTTCTATGCTGATGCAGTTGCTTTTAAAAGAGAAATCTCTATTGCTGAATGAATTTAACATAAAAGGGGGGGGGGGGGGGGGGGGGGGGGGGGGGGGGGGGGGGGGGGGGGGGGGGGGGGGGGGGGGGGGGGGGGGGGGGGGGGGGGGGGGGGGGGGGGGGGGGGGAAACCGGAGAACCCGGAGGAAACCCACGCAGACACGGGGAGAACATGGAAACTCCACCCAGATGGGGATTCGAACCGGGAATCCCTAGCGCTGAGAGGCGAACGTGCTAACCACTAAGCCACCGTGCCGCCTAACATAAAACATAATATTTAAAAAAAATAAAAGTATTAAAGTACTTAAATATGACAAATTTACATAAATAAGACCACATGTTAAACTTGGCCAATATTTTTTTTTATTGGAAAACAGTTAAATTGTACACAAAGTGACATATGTATTTGAACCTTTAGGGTTAGCAGATAACCTTTAGGTAAAATTAGTCAGGTGATTTCTATCAATGGGTTGTCAGGATCAGGATGCTTTTTAAAGACCAGAAATATGGTACCATCTAATATTTTAAAATTTCACTTGTGGAACAAGCATGTGTTACAAAACTATTTCTAAAGTGTCTGTTTTTTACAGATACAGTCAAACAAACTGCTTACAAATGGAGGTCCTTTAATTTATACCGATTTCTATAATATTTAAATACTGACAGACTTCCTGCAACCCATTATCACCCCTTGTATTTGGATTGTGTGTCACTGACCCAGTTTAGTCTGTTCAATGTGTTTGGTACCCTTCCAGTCTCAAAACACAGTTCTTTAAATAAAAGACTGTAATAATCTGCTCAGATTGGATTTAATTTCTATTTCATAATTCCTTGTCTTATTTTAAGAAAATATTTTAAAGGGTGCCCCAGCTAGTATGTTTCTGTAAAATCTTTTTACAACAGTAAATAGTGGAAGTAGACAAACAGATGTTTGTGTGTTCTTACTAACAGATGGAAAGTGGAAAGTCTGTGTGTGTGTGTGTGTGTGTGAGTGTGTGTGAGAGAGAGAGAGACTGTGTGTGTGGGGTGTGCGTGCTTGTATTCACATGTGTACGTGTGTATAAATAAGTTGTTGCGGGTGGTGGTGGTTGTGGTGGTGGTGGGGGGGGGTTAACAGGCTTTGGCAGAGCAAGAGTGATAACGAGGCATGCTGTATGAGCTTTAATCTGAGTCTGTGTCTTATCTGTTCTTGTATCACTACCAGCTCGATTTACTGACTTCCTCCCCCTTTCTTCCCTCTTGATTCCTTTCTCAATTTCTCTTTATCTCTCTCTCTCTCTCTCTCTCTCTCTCTCTCTCACACGTATACATATATGTTATTTTCTCTCATTTCTCGAGAGAGAAAGATAGAATGTAGAAGTGAATACATAAAGGTGATACAATAAAAATATCATTAAAAATAACATGGGTAAATGAATGTTGCTACCATGTTACTACTTACTCACAATATGGAAAACATATTTTGTAAGTTTAAAGAAACTTTGAAAGTATTTACTCAAAAATGATTTTTTGTCAAGCCACAGTATTGGATAAGAAGGTCTGGCTTATTTACTATATTTTGGTTTATCATAATGTTTTGGTGTGTGCCCAGCGATGGATTGGCGCCCTGTCCTGGGTCTATCTGCCCAGCGCCCGAGACGTTCTCCCCTGGATGGGCATGGGGAACCTCACCGCGACCCTAATAGAGGATAAGCGGAAGATAATGAATGAATGAATGAATAATGTTTTGTTGAATTGAAATCATTGTCAGATTTTCAGAATATAGTTGTTTATCTTAATCAAGTCTTGGCAGAAGCAAAAAATAACCATGGGCAGGTGGATGGTCAATTGCAGACCAAGTAAATGAGTAAAAAAAATAATAGTCAGAATATATAAATTTGAGAAATCACTGCTTTCAAGATATTACATTACTGGGCATTTGCACTTTGCTTTAGACAGGCCAAAAAAAAAACAGTTTTGTGGACAAAAATAAATACTACAAAAATTTTAAAGGATTTAGGATTTTGTATACTACAATACAGCCCAAATCCTTTGTAGAATACAATGGTGGTGATGGTGCCATGCTTTTGACCTGTTCTGTTGTATCTGGAATAAAGGCTAAAAATGCTTGTGTTCTGAACTGCTGCAGTGAGTGTGCTCGCCCATCTGGTGAGCCAGAGCTGACTGCACACTCCTCCTGCCCCTGTCAGATGAGCTCCCAGGTCTCCAAGACTGTTTTTTCTGTCATGTTTGCAGATGGTTTGGCCATGCTCCATTGTAGTGTAGAAAAGAAAACTAAAAGTAACTAAACATGGACTTGGACAAAACACAGTTGAAGGCACTAAATGCCTTTATTAACAGATCCAAATGCATGATGGAACTAAAACAAGCCAAATAGAAAAAAGTACCAAACCCCTGCATCCAATATAGTAAAAAATATAGTAAAAAACACAAAGAATAAATTCACAAAATGTAATTGAGGAAAACTAAATTTTGTGTGGATCATACAGAATTAAATACTTAAAAATGAATTAAACAAGAAAGCACAATTAACACTGATACACAAACAAAATATCATAATAATTTACTCAAACAGGGATCATTATTGCAAATATTTGTTCTTTGTTACATAAAGGTAGTGTATAATAAACAACCTTGTCCAACAAATCTTTAGCGGCCATTTGTACTTATAAAGTGATTATTTGGCCTACTGTGCATTTACACAGAAAGGAATTCGTCCTCCACAATTTAAACCATCCGTGCAGTGAAACACACACATATACACACACTGGTGAAGTGAGCACACGTACCCGGAGCGTTGGGCAGCCTTGAATACGGCACCCGGGAAGCAATTGGTTTCAGGTGCCTTGCCCAAGGGCACTTCAGCCATAGTACTTGGTGGGACCAAGTTCTGGTTCCTTAACCACAAGCCCATGACTTATGTGCAGTTTGTAAGACTTGAGTACCTAGTAGTAAACTGTAAGAAGTAACAAAATATATAAAATGATCGTTATTTTACTAGGTATTTAAACAAACTTTGTAGTTTAAAAAGTATTATTAAAAAGAATAATTTAATGAATTCAATTATTTTGCCGTTTGCTGCTTATGAGTTTGATTACTTTTGCAAATAAGGTAATGCTTGATTTTTTTCAATTTAAACAAAAAAACACAATAAGGTGATTTCTACTGAATTCTAGTAGGTTTGAGAAAAAGCTAGTGCCAGCTTTGAAGAAAAATGGTTCGATAACTTAGGATACTGTAATAGAATAACAGACAGAATTTAAATAATGCTGACTCTGGCACTGACTAGAGCAACATAACTAAAAGAAACAGGGACTGCAGAGTACCCAGTCAAGAGGGCTTCCCAGTCTGACATCATTTCAATGCCACCCTGTCTACTAAACAGTGACCTGCTTAAAGACTTGTAATACCAGTACTTACTTGCCCAGTAAACAATGACCTGCTTAAAGAGTTGTAATTCCAGTACTTACTTACCCAGTAACCAACTCAACAGAGTTTAACCTGAGCTCCACACCTTTATTCAAAAATCCGAGCAAAAGAAAAAGAAAGAGCCACAGGTAATAGCAATAGCAAGACAGGTAAAATGCACATGACAGGAGACAGGTAAAGCATGAAAACATACATAACTGACTACATGAAAAAAGTGATAAACACAAACTTGACAATGACCAACAAAACAGGAAGATAAAAATAATATCTGTTTTAACAGATTGAATCTGTTCATTTCAGATTCCTGATTCAATGTTCAAATTTAAGATAGTTAATCTAAATTTTGTTATTGTTTCCACAATGCCATCACCCATTTATCTCTTATCACTTCGTATTTCTAATTTAAATCCTTTTTTACAATTGCAGTCATTACCTTAATTTTATAATAACTGATTTTCAGAGAAAATTAGTATTTAACAGCATCTCTTAAATGAAAGCTTTACAGGAAACATTTTATCTTAGTTACACAATAAATAGAAGTAATTAAAATCCATAAGTAGGAAGAGCACTTTTGTCTAATATGTGGATTCATGCTAAAAAGAAATAATAACAAGCCACAGGTCTTTCAGCGAGCACAGGAATCCCAAACAAACTTTAAAACTAATTGTTGACATTACATTATGAGTAATTGTATAATGGCACGAAAGGTGATGTCAATAATGAATTTTGTGCTGATATTTAAATTGTGGAAACAAATATTTTGCCAGTAAATGCAATAAGTACTGACCTTTTGGCATTGTGCCGATTTGTGAGAGATAAACAATCAACCAACACTAATGTTAGCTATCGTAGCTAATTTACTTGAAAAGTTAATTAGCCACACATTCATGCAGCAACAATAGTCATGGTTCAGACAAAGTGTAATGGAGAAATTATTAGACAGCAGAGAAGAGAAGGAAGGAGATCTGAGGAAATATGATGTCTGGAGAGCAGGAGAAAGAAAAAAAAAAAAACAAGAGATGAGAGAAGGGGAGGAGATGAGATGATAGCAGAAAGGAGAGAAGAGATAACTGGAGAGCAGGGAAGTAGAAAAGTGGGGACTGGAAAGGAGATTAGATACAGGACCAGAAAACAAGTGAGAACGGGACAGGAAAAAAATATGTACAGTCATAAAAAGATTTAATAATCCTTAAATAAAATGTATTGGATATTAATCATTTAATTATATTATTTATTAAACTTTATAAACCAGTACTATCATTACAATTATTTAAAATACATAAATAAGAAAGGATGTTCAGAAAACATGAATATATTTATTTTGTATTTTGCAAAATATACCAGTCCAACCGAAATATTGGTTTGTATCTTGACCCTGCCAACAATATTTAATTAATCGTTCATTCAATCATTCATCTTCTGCTTAATCCCCCTACTAGATTCCCATGCCCAGCCAGTGGAGATACACTCACGGTAGGGCACCAATCTATCACTGGGCACATTCACTCACACACACACACAAACACACACTATATAGGGCAATTTAGAGCAGTCCATTTACCTTTAATCCATGTTTTTGGACAGTGGGAGTAAACCAGAGAACCTGAATGAAACCCTCGCAGACACATGGAAACACGAGTCTTTTATGTATTAGGAAAAATAATCCAATATTATCTGTGAGTGGCAAAGGTATGTAGACATTTAGTACTTAATGGTGAAATAAGTTTTTTTTTTTATATCAATGAAATTATTTTGAATAATGTAGTATTATTATATGAGCCTGTTTTCCCTGCAGCTTGCCATTATTGATAAAACAACAATGGATTTTAAATAAATCCAATGGATTCTAAAATTCTAAAGGCCATGCAGCAAGACAACAAAAATACCCTTCACACACAAGTTGTTTTAAAAAGTAATGGGAAACAAGATAAGCTAAAAAATGTGAAATATCTGAAACAGTAGAAATGCGAAAGGTGTAGACTCAGGAAATGGGAGGTAACCCACCAACATTATAATATTAAACCTGTTTTGTATGGCTGAAAATACAACAATTTGTTTTTACCATGTTAAAATGCAGGATACATAATAATTATCAAGTATGTTTAGTTTTACTTATTGCTGTATAAGGGGCTTGCACCTGTGTGTTGAGATGATGTATGCCTTTATTTTTCCCTCCATAGTAAAATTCACATATTACATGTACTGCAAAATGATAGATAAACATATCTAAATATTTCTCTTTATTTAGATGCTTTCCTTATTACTATGTGTGCTTGTATTTGTACCACATCATTAAGCCAAATATTGCATTACTATAATAACTATTGTACATATATAATCATGACTTTGTAATCTCTAAATGAGTTAGCTTTCACTGCATAAAAGGAATGTAAACAGCAAGGTCTTTTTTAAAATATTTCCAAGCAAGTCTTCAACTGTAGGTAATGGTTTATTTCCGTTTGGGTGTCAGGTAAAGCTGTTTGTGCGTGTTTGATGGATAGCCATGGACGGGAATGGCACATGTAATGCGAAAGTGCAGATCACATTCTCTTTGATGGCCTCTTTGAAATGCGAGATTTCTCTGGGAGATGTATAAAACCCCCCATGTGGTCTCTCTATTCCCTTGCTGCATTCTTACTCTCTTTTTACTCCTTTCTTATTGCAGAATGACAGATAGAAAGAGGAGAGTGACTGACAGGAAGCAAAGTTAAGACGTCTGCCAATCAAAAACTCTTGGCCACAGAAGACGACTCATCCGCATATCAGACATCCAACTCTGTTTTTATCTCACTTGCTTTTCCAGTCTCTTGTCTCCCAGTGGACACACATAAAGACAGCATTAGCTGGCATGGTTCCACACCTTCAGTCCTGTAATACTCCAAATATTTTATAAGCTTGGTCCAAACGCATCTTTCTTTTCTGCCTGTTTATTAGTGCATAACCAACCATGCGTGTGTGGTTAATGGTGACTTTTCAGGCAGTATGGCCATCTTTTTTTGGCCTGGCCATGCAGCACTACCCTACTGCTTGGGGTCACTATGACATGTGCAAGTCACAGGTGTACACAGATGATGGACTAACTTGGGACTACATGGCCTGCCAACCAGAGGCTGCTGACATGACCAAGTTCTTAAAGGTGGCCCTTGACCCTCCTAACATCACGTGTGGAGACCCACCTGAGACCTACTGTGCCCTGGTGAGTACATATGACTTAAAATTTCATTAAATATTTTTTATTATAAAAAGTTGTTTTAAGGACATAGAAATAAGGCTTAGACAAAAAATACACTTAACTCTGCACTGCACTTTAAAGGAATAGATCTATGAGGGGTATGTTTTAAAAATTAAGTGGTTAAAAAAAGCTGTGTTTTTAAATGATTTTTTTACTATAAAGGATATGATTACTACTTTGTGTAATAATATATAACTAGTATATATTAAAATGGCAGAGTGGTGCAGTGGTAAACGTGATCACAGCAAGCTCAAGCTACTTGCTTCACAGCAAGTTGGTCTAGTGTGAGCACCCTGGGATTGCACGAGTTGGTCTCCAGAAATTCAGTTTTTCTCATAGTCTTGAAAATATGCTATAAGCAAAGTGATGATAAATCCCAAGAATGAACATATTTATGATTATGCTTGGTTTTCCAACTTTTGCTCTGTGAGCACTGAAGCTAATGTGATCCTTTTTAAATAAAAATAAAAGTAACAAAACATAAATAATGTCAAACTAATTGCTACTTTATTTGAATTAATGGACCTAAATGTCAGTGCAAATGGTAACTAGTCATGTCAAAATGTAAGCATTTTGTTTAGACAGCTACTGCCAAAGCAATAAAAATTAATTAAAGTTATTTATGAAATTAGATGTGTAGGCTAAGTTTGCATTCTAATGGTCAGACTGCACAGTTCACAAGAACTATATTAAAATTTATATTTGCTTGTTACAGAGATTCAGGGCTGGATGGGGGATGAAATGCTTTTTTAACGCCAAAATAGTTTAGTAACCATTAGTTGTAATAGTAGCTCACTGAGTATCAATAACACGTTTGAAGTCCTCAAAATTTCTATTTTATGTGTCATAATACACTTTCACCAATAAGTGTTCAGAAGTTCAAACTTTCGACTTTTAATACAAGGACAACAATTTCCACTTAATTATCCTCCCATCGATTAAAATAAAACTTTAAAATTTCTCCATTAAATTTTCTTCTAATTCTGAAAGGTCACATACATTTGCTGCTTATACATATGTAATATTAGATTATGTTATACATTGACCAAGTTTAAGGTTTTGGTCTCACCTTGGACAGGTGGCCAGCCTATCACAGAGCACAGATATTCACACTCAAGGCAATGTAACTGCCTTAAATGCCCTCTAGCTTCTTTCTTTTTTAGAGACAGAAAACAGGAGCTCTTTAAAACAGGAAAACCATCCAAATTTCACATAAAAGACATTTCTTTATCTGGAATTTAGCAGAAAGCTTTCTTGCTATGATCACGGAGTCCACAGTTTAATGTCCACACATTAATATTTAATACTTCAAAATCTTTTCTTAGTGTTATCCATGATCTGTATTTTAAGCAAATATATATAATTTTGGTGATAATAATTAGGTCTTCAGTTTAATAATAAAGAGCGTTACTGAAATATCCATATATCCTTAATAATGCTCCTTAATTGATTTGTGATTAATTTAGTTTATTTCCAGATTTTGATTTCAGTAGTGTATATTTCGGTAAATCTTTATTAACATGTCCAATTAATTGCTCAATTTAGCGTGTGCCATTATATTTGTACATTATATTTCACATGCTTTTTCTTACAATAACCTAAATTTAGTACATAAAATGTAATTGTGCATTGCAATGTGCAGAAGTCTGCTCCCTGAAGGGGATGTGTTAAGTTAATTTCACTGATAAAATCAATGAAACATGGAATTTGACAAAGGGGTGGGCAACCTTTTGCAGATTGTATGTAGAGTACATGTTATTTATTAGTGATGGCTGTAAAATTCCACCCTGGCTGGAATATGAGGTGTTATTTGGCAAAATATGTCTTTTGTGACACACATGCTTGAAAAACCTATGGAAGTACTGGAATTGTATTCTATTTTCATTATATGGAATCATATTATGTGTCATCAGTGTTTTCTACAGAAGCCTACATAACCTTACATTTACATTTAGTCATTTAGCAGACACTTTTATCCAAAGTGACTTACAAATGAGAACATCACATGTCAGTAGTTATGAAGAAAACCTGCTACACTGTAGAAATATAATTTTTTTAGTAGTAGTGGAGTGGAGTGACATGCATTCGCTTGGGCTGTTTGAATACAAGTCGGGTTGCAGAGCTTTGAATTAGTTGTAGAGGTCTGGTTGTGGAAGCTGGGAGACTGGCAAGTAACGCATTACAATAATCAATTCGGGATAGGATGAGGGCTTGAACTAACAGCTGGGTAGCATGTTCAGTCAAGAAAGGTCTGATTTTCCTTATGTTGTAAAGAAGGAATCTGCAGAAACGGGCAGTTTTGGTGACATGATCAGAGTTTAAGGTGGGAGTCTATTGTGCAACCAAGGTTATGGACCGATTCAGTTGGAGAGATTGTGGAGGCGTCAGTTTGGAAGCTCAGGTCATGCTGGATTGAGGGTTAAGATGGGATTATGAGAAGCTCTGTTTTTGCTAAATTTAATTTGACGGGCCTTTATCCAAACAGATATGTCGGTGAGGCAGGCAGATATCCGTTTTGAGATTGTGTTGTTGTCAGGGGCAAAAGACAAATGAAGCTGAGTGTGATCAGCATAGCAGTGGTAAGAGAAACCATGCGCCTGGATGACTGTGCTCAGTGATGTGTAGTGAAAAGAGGAGAGGACCAAGTACAGAGCCCTGAGGAACACCAGTGAGTACTTGGTTGAGATGTTACTGATTAGAGGAAGGACAAATTAATGCATCATGCCAAGTTAATATTTAATTAATACACTGTAAAATTGCTACTAATTCATACCAAATACAGTACTCTTACTTACATTATATACTGTTTAGCTTGTATTAAATTATTACATGAAACACTATTTTTAAAATTGACCAACTAATTGTCATTTGAATCTGAAAGATCTAGAAACTGTTTTAAAATATAATGAAATAAACATAAAATATTTGTTTTGGTATTTAAATGTGTAGTTTTTACTAGTACAGTGGGTTGCAAAAGTATTCATACCCCTTGAACTTTTCCATATTTTGTCACATTACAACCACAAACATAAATATATTTCACTGGAATTTAATGTGAAAGACCAACACAAAGTGGTATACAATTGTGAAGTGGAATGAAAGTTATACATGAATCAACAATTTTTTTACAAATAAAAAACTGAAAAGTGCGATGTGCAAAATTATTCAGCCCCCCTGAGTCAATACTTTGTG
>JAFMOD010000441.1:976118-993345 GCA_019802435.1 Corydoras maculifer
TTGTAATGTGACAAAATATGGAAAAGTTCAAGGGGTATGAATACTTTTGCAACCCACTGTACATCTCCATTGTTATGCGATATGGCCCTTGACTCATTTACAGAGTTGTTAGTGATCTGATTCAGAGCTTTTCATCATGTGCCTTAGCAAAGTGGGGTGTTAGCAAAGAAGCACCTGAATGTTTTTAAAACCTTTGAAGGGATGACAACATACATCTTTTCGAAAGGTGTATAATTGTAAATGAATTTCTAAAGGTTTTCTTTCATTTGGGCAAAAGTCTCAACTGGAATGTTAAGAGTTGGCTAGCTATATGTTGTAACAACACCAAAATCAAAGTTAGCTTTTTGGTTTCAGAAAATGGCTCTGAATATGGATTTAATATTTATTTACTTATAAACTGAAATTAAAAGCTAGTTAATATTCATAGGTATTTTAATTATTTTGCTTCTAGTGAAAAGTGTAACTATTTATTTTCAACAATGAATAAGCCAATATATTTAACATTTTAAATTATTGACAAATTATGCATTTGTTTAGTTTGATAATCATTAGCTTCATCCACACATGGGCTTTTTTTAGACATTACTTAAACTTTATTTTAGAATGCAGTTACAATAATCTCCAGTAAAACATTTTTTGACATTGCATTTTAAAATAGTTTTTATAGGTAAGAAGAGTGTATGGTGTAGTGTATGGAGCATGTGAACTTAGGTGCTACTTCCTCCATGCTTTTTGCAATTCTGTTGATTTATTTACGGACACTTGTAATAATTGGGCTACAGGCCACAAATATTTGCACTCCTGATGAACATAAAACATCAAATGAATAGGAATAAACAAATGTTGTAACAGAGGGTTTTGTTTATTCAAAACATTATTTTGTTTCTACAAAGTATGAATTAATTCATTTCAAGAAAAAAAGACAAGTGACAGAAGAACCAACAGAAACACGAACAGAATAACCTTCAGAATAATTAAATTTAAAACAAATCCTTCAATGCATAATGTGCTATTCTCAAATGACTTTGTGTCAGAAAACAATCCGCATTCTACCAGCACTGATCAGGGACACTGATGCACGTATCATGCTCGGAATGATGCTGCGAGAACTACACACTTTCCAGATGTTCCTGCAGTTATTGCTAATTATAAAGCTCAGTAACATACCTCATGTAAGTATGCTGAGCTGCAGTTTTATTGCAAGTCTTTGTTGGCATGTACCTGGTAAATATCTGTGTGGTTAAAAGAAAGTTGGTTTAAAAAGAATGTGATCAAAATGTTTGAAATAAGAAATAGGTGTGTAAAATTAAGGGTAAAATGATGTCTGTCAATGAAATTGGTGAAAGGAAAGTAGCAATTTAAAAAGTAAACACTGTTAGCTCACTAATATCGATAAGAGAAGATAAAAAAGGATGCATATGCATATGTAAGTCTTTAATCTAGGCGATGCTTTGGTAGTCTGAAAGAATACAAGAGCATAATAGCAAAAGAAAGTGAGTGATCTCTCTTAATTTATCCTGAGGTTTGTGTGTTTTGAAACATTAATGATTGTTTTAGCTAAAAAAAAAAATCCCCCAGTTGGTTTAATCTATTTGACATATAAACAAGTTTGTAATTACTATGCACTGGTATATGCTCTTTTTTTCAACCCCTGACAAAATAGTGACATGAACCCAGTTGACACAGACCATGAGGCTCTGGCGGCTTAGTAAGACATTATAAGTTGCAACCAACAACATTTGCAGAAAGTCATGAAAGGCTTAAATCAGCTGTTGCAAAGATTTACCACATTGGCCACCATAGGTGATCTCTTTACAGGCGCCTTGTCTAATCTCTCTGTCCTTAGTAAGTATGCAGTATAAAGGGAACCCCAGGAAGTGTGGTGTTTCCTTTATCAACAGTTGCTATGTTTTAGCTTTAATGTTCTTGCTTTTTCCAGCCAAGACAGGTTGTATTACCTCACTTTTGAATAGCAGAGCCATCACTTTTTGAGAACAGCAGATGGAAGACTGTGCTTTGCTCTGTGTCTTTACTGATTCACCTAAGTGCATTTTTTTAATTAATCTTTTTGTGGCATTATGGCAACAAACTTTATACAATGTAATTCTTTCTGTGCACTCAGTGGTATTAGATTATGATTTTAATTTTTGCTGTTGAGACCAAGCTAATATGCTCATAAGATGCTCAATGAGCTAGTTGTGTTAGCACCTTTATCTGCCCTGAAGGCTCTATAGATGTGAATTAAGTTTGATAATCTACTATGCCAGAGGGCTAGGGATTGTTCTTCTTGTAAGCTATCTTACACTTTGAAGGCAGCAATTTTATTAAGGAATGTGCAGACTAGCTGACAGGTGTCTTTATCAACATCATCTATATCTTCCTGATCAGCGCAGTTATTCCAACGTGTCTCAAGTCAACCACCATCACCCCCATGCCATAGTCTTCAGTGTCATGCCTCAACGGCTCCCATTCTCTTGCACTCATTCCAATTATCATGAACTGCTTTAAAATGCATGTTATGTGGCACAAGTCCACGCTACCTCTTTCATTCTTTTGCACCAGGCCTGAACACTGGTCACATCAGCAAGATTGACCAGTCAGCATACAGAGAGGAACAGCTAATAGACTGGTGTGGAATGAACAACCTGTCTCTAAATGTGGACAAAACTAAAGAGATTTTTGTTATATTTTAAATACATCATCACTCTCTACTAAACATTAATGGCTTCCTTGCAAAGATTGTCAACAATGCCAAATTTCTTGGGGTTCATCTGGCAGATGATGCTACCTGGTACTTTTTGGTAGCCAAGAAAGCTTAGCTGCATCTCTACATTTTAAGAAGGTTGAGATAAAAAAATAAAATCTTCCACCTCCTATGTTCACCATGTTCTACTGAGAAACCACAGCATCACGGTCAGCTGTATCACTGCCTGCTTTTGAAATAGCACCATCTTGGACCATAAGTTTCTTCAGAAGTTTTGTAGAAGTGAGGCCAACTAGAAAAAATCATCATGAGTCACTTTTGTCCATCACATACATTTTCACCACATGCTGCATCTACATAGCAACCAGCATTGTGGAAGACCCTTTACACACACACACACACACACACACACACACACACACACAAAGACTAGACTTGACAGCTGCTGCTGGGAGAAAACCTTTACAATGTAGACAGTAAACAAGAATAACAATAACTGCACTTTGTTGCTCCTACAAGTACTTAAACAAAAAGTAGGAATAGAGTTTGTCCCATCTCAACTTGATTTTTTACTCTAATTTGTCTTGCACATTGTCAAGTCATTGCACATGTTTATGCATGCATGCACTTTATAAGTTAGATGTAGATTGTTATACTATGTAGCATGCTAGCCTTGAAGGAACATTGTGTAGAGTCGAAAAAAATCACTTAATACATTAGATTGCATTTTGATCTGTACCTGTTCTAGATTAATAGATACCTGATAGATTGAGATATAGATTGATTATGCAGCTCTTGCTACAGAATCACATTTATTGAGTTGGAAAAAAGAGTTTTATGTTTTTAAGGTAGCCTTTTTGGGTTAAATTTCAGTGTCAGTGCTTCTCGAGTACTCTCCCAACAATAAGGACCTAAACAAAATCTAAACCTGTGTGTGTGGTGTGTGTGTGGTGTGTGTGTGTGTGTGTTTTTTTTTTTCACAAATTTATGTCTGTGGGACACAATTCTGACTTTGAGGGCAAGAAGATTGGAGACAGTTTGGTATCATTCATTCATTCATTCATTATCTCCCACTTTATCCTCTATTAGGGTCGCGGTGGGGTTCCCCATGCCCATCCAGGGGAGAACGTTTCGTGCGCTGGGCAGATACACCCAGGACAGGGCGCCAATCCATAGCTGGGCACACACTCACTCATACATACACACTCTATATGGGGCAATTTGGAGAATTCAATTGACTTGATCCATGTTTTTAGACTGTGGGAGGAAACCGGAGAACCCGGAGGAAACCCACGCGGACACGGGGAGAACATGGAAACTCCACCCAGATGGGGATTCGAACCGGGAATCTCTAGCGCTGAGAGGCGAATGTGCTAACCATCATCATCATTCAAATTTGTTATATACAATAGGTCAAACATCACAATAACCAACAAGCCAGATGACCATAATTTTTCAACCATTTTGACTTTGTCTTGTCAAATTGATTGGCCTCAAAACCTAATACTCCCCTACAGGAATTTGCATCCGCATAAGGATACATCAGATCCTGATCCCATTCTCCTAACACAACACATAATGGCCCTAGAAAACCTTTATTTGTGTAAGTTTTTATTTGGATCTATGTGTTTATTGTTTACATTCTGCTAATGTTTAGTTCAGTTAAGCAAATGCATTATTTGCTTTTAGTTTGGTCTCCTCTGTGTCTCCTCTGCAGTTGGTTTTAATTCTTTTTTTTACATTACCATGGAGCCTGGCATAACCATCTGTGTACATGACAAAAAGATCTGCCTTAGAGCACTGGTTATGTTTGTTTGAGGTCTGGCTCACTAGGTGGGCAAGCCAACTTATCACGGCAGTTAGGGTCACGTTGAGGCCAGTGCCTTGCCTTCTGATCCATCTGCAGATGTTTCCTGTGCTTTCTTATTCTCTAACCAAGACAAAGTTTGACACTACTATACTGAGCACATTAACTCCCCACCTTGTTCAGGACATCACTTGACTTTTACTTTACCGGGAACGTTCTTTAGTTTCTCCTTCATTCAGCTTCATTCTGTACTCAGAACATCTTTCACCCTCCCTGCTGTGCAAGAATCATCTTTATCCTCCTCTGCTCTGTGCCTAGTTTTCTTTTTGTGATTTTCTTTGTAGTTGTCTGCCTCCTCTGCCAGCTGCCTTCATCTGCCTGGCAAGTCTGGAATCTTGTCTTTGGAGGGTGCAACTGTCATGGATCTGCTTCCCTGTTTCTACATCAGTGTAACTTAAAGCATTCAGGTTGTTGGATTTATAAACTAGCTCAGCACGTTTACTGTAGACCAGGTACTATAAGGAGGGGTTGGGTAGGTTCCAGCATTTACAAAAAAAAAAAAAAGGGGAGACCGTATAAGTAAAATTATTGACTTTACTGATCAATAAATAAAGGGAATAAGATATAACTACAAATTAATTTGTTAAGAAATCACAATTATAAAGGTATCCAAGTCTCCACAATTTCCTCTTTGATCTGTTTAGTAATTTTCTGATTGTTTTGTATACAGGTGAGTGTCTACTTTCATTTAAATTTATTTTCTAACAAATTAATTTCATCAGTACTAATTACTTTTATAAACTAATATTTTTGGATTTTATTGTGCTATTTTTGAATGTAGGCCCCCATGATCCTAATATAGGATTAAGGGCAAGACAATAAATTAATTAATAAGCGTAAAAATACAATTTTAAACTACACATTCATTAGTTTCTGGGTAAACTCATGCTCTTGTGGTGGACGAACAAGCCTTGTGACCTGAATGTCCCTGGTTTAATTTCTTGTCCCAGCATGCCCGAAGTGCCCTTAGACAAGGCACCTAACCCCAATTGCTTCCCTGGAGTCCATGTACAGGTCTGCCCACCACTCCTGATACGTGTGCTCATTTCACCAGTGAATGTATATGTGTGCACTGCACAGATGGGTTAAATGTGGAGGACAACTTCCTCTGTGTGCAAGCATAGTAGGCAAAATCACTTTCTCCCCACCTACATTTCTCCAAAAAAAAATAGTACTTCTAGTAACTCAGTTCAGATATTCTTTATTTCATTCATTTATTATCTCCCGCTTTATCCTCAATTAGGGTCGCGGTGGGGTTCCCCATGCCCATCCGGGGGAGAACGTCTCGGGCGCTGGGCAGATAGACCCAGGACAGGGCGCCAATTCATCGCTGGGCACACACTTACTCACACAGACACACTCTATATGGGGAAACACACTCTATATCTGGGCAATTTTAAGAATTCAATTGAATTGATCCATGTTTTTGGACTGTGGGAGAAAACCGGAGAACCCGGAGGAAACCCACGCAGACACGGGGAGAACATGGACTTCCACCCAGATGGGAATTCGAACCGGGAATCCCTAGCTCTGAGAGGCGAATGTGCTAATCACTAAGCCACCGTGCCGCCTCAGCTTAGATATGTCCAGCTTAAACCGGTTTTACCAATCAATGCTGAATATCACATATATAACAGATGCCAGATTTATGTTTTCTTTATACGTTTTGTATAGAATCTCAGGTTTTTAATGTTTTTTATGTTCCAGTTTCATGGCCCAACTTGTTTCAGTCTCACATTCCAATACATGCTCTGAATTTGTTTTTCATAGTACTGGCTAAGATAGAAGAAGTCTGTTCTTCTTGTTCTATTTGGCTGTCAGTGTAGCTTTTTGCCCAAATTGGCTGTCAGCCCACACTCAGATCAAGGTTTAACCCCGCTTTTTTGCTAAAAGGTCTTCCTGTATGACATCAGAACAATGTTTATATGTATACAGGTTTGTATGTATGTGCTAAATAAATACAAATAAAATAAACAAATACACATTATCTATTATTATTATTATTATTATTATTATTATTATTTAGTTTATTTAAACGGGACAGTGTAATTTCATAGAACACATGATTACACATCGTTAAAAAAGCCAGAATTATCCAGAAGGCTACTTTTTATCTGTAGTCCCCCGACCATGATGTAAAAAAGGCAGTAAAAAGACAGTAAACTGACAATTCAAAAAGAAAGATAAATCTCATCTTATCATACCATCAAAACAATACAGCAGGCTTATCTTTTAGTGTTGGTAGCTATAGGTGTCAATAAAAAAAAAAAGCCACGTTTTCAATTTTTTTGTTAAGAGCTTATATGTTGTAAGCAGTTTAACCTCTTCAGGTACTGAGCTCCACACACTTGCACTCCTTACTTGCACACTAGGTCGACATACTGAAAGCGCTTCTGCGCAAAGCAATATGTCACCTCTGACAGAGCCTCGAGAACACACTCAATGCTGTTATTCATTCATTCATTCATTCATTTATTCATACTTAAATAAGGGTTCACTTTCACTTACAAGTTCAATTTGTTTTAGTTGCACCTCTTGATGTGCTTTCATTTCTGTTAATAAATGTATTTGTTACACATACTTTTGTTTTGTCAGTGTCTTGTCTGAAGTAAATTTAAGTTCAAGTTTTCTACTCCACCACTGAGCCTAACCGACCTATTTGTGGACATGACAACACAGTGGCAGCTAATACATACCTATGAGAGGGTGAATTATTTAATGTGTGTTTGCATCTAAATGTGTTTTATTCATGGGATACATTATTCAGGGCAATGACTTAGAGGTGTGTATGCCAAAACCACAATAGACTCTGATGGAGTATCACGGTTAGCAGAAAAAAACGAGCTGTTAACCATTTTTGGTAGGGCAACCATAGTATGGCTCTCCAAATTAACCTAAGGACATGATGTAACACTTTAGTGACATTACAGAGAATAAATAAATTGATCTAAAATTAACAAGTGTTCGCTGGCACTCTAGGGCTAAATTTCATGGCCAGTGACTCTGTAATCTTTTCCTTGTTATGAAATTCAGCAGATTGAAATCCAGTATGTGTCTTTGTGTGTGCGTGCACATGAGCAAGAGAACAATGTGAGAGAGAGAAAGTGAGAGTGGTTATGGGTTTTATTGTCCATTCACTGTTAGGGCACATAAAATGGATCATAAAACAGACTTGTTTCATTTGTGCACTGAGTCCATGAGCAGTCATGCTCAATTATGCCAGTGAAAGAGTATATGCATACTGGCGATAATGTTGCATTTCTTCAGTCTTTTTCCTATTTTAACCAAAATATTTTTATTATTTTATTTTTTTCTCCCCCATCCTCATTTCCATATGTTTTCACCTTTGTTTCACCTGTCCTTCCATGTAATGTGTGGTTTAATTTGTGACCTATTTATGTATAGTTTCCCCAACAAGTTTGTTGTGTTAATTCTAAAACATTAGTAGTGGCCACTATTAAACTATTGCTTTAGAGACCTTGTATTATTAACCTGGGCATAGCAGGGCTAAAAATGTAAAGTAAATGCCTTCACTCGGCGTATTTCTAGTCTGTTGAAATTAAACTGTTCTTTAGTGTCCTTGTGTGCCTTATGAGTTCTCTTTATTAAAACTGCTTTCCCAAGCAAAACTTTTTAAAACAGTTACAGGTTATCCAGTCTCCTTCACCAAAGGATGGTGAATAGGATAGGATAGTGTCTTGTAAACCAAATCTAATATTCTCTATTCAGTGGAGAAGCATGGTTGCTCTGTGCACTTGGTATGGGAATACACATTACATGACTCCAGGCTAGAATTTCAATATACGTACATTTCTTATGCTTGTCCACTAAAACCCAATCAGTGAAGCCCTACACAAACAATACATATACTGCTGATATTGCTATCATAGGTTCATTTCCTTAGTTACTGTTACAATTTTGAAAAAAAAAAATACTTTTATGCACTATTACAAAATTTACTACCCCCATGTCCTATATATGATATTTACTTTCAGTCAATTAGCAGATGCTATTATAGAAAGCAACTTACAAATGAGAGAACACCACAAGTTAAGTAAAAACCAGTTACACTGTAATATAATCAAACTTGATCTATCTTCTTGAAATTGGTATTTAATAGCAAGTGCTTGTGGAAGACGTGTGTTTAAAATTGATATCATATACCCCATAAGCTTGTACCTTATTTTTAAATGCAAGGTTCACATTAATTTTCATTTCACATAGAACATTAGTATTATATACCAAAGCTTTGTTAAAAGTAATTTAGCTCCAATTATAAACAGCCCTAGAAATTATTAGAAATTATGTTATATGCTTTTTTTATTTACTGAGCAAGTTTATAAATTTTAAAAAAGTTTTAAAAACATGACAAAGAAGAATGCAAAATTAAGGTTATGCCATTTTCACCAGTCACGTGATCCTAACCCATAAAAAATGTTGGGATATTATTAAGGAAGGAATGCATAAAAAGGATTTAGTATCTTGGCTGATCTTATATTTTATTGGCATACAGTAGTTGTAATAAATATATATGAATCTACTAGTGCTGCAATTACGAATCGATAAAATCGATAAAAATCCAAAGTATCGATATAATGAATTATCGATTCGTTAGGTCGCACTATTTCCGCGTTACTCGCAATGTCGTAACCGCTTACATCACCTGCCGCGCTTCTATAACGCTGGAAAAAAATAGCGGGTTGAACAGAACGAGGCAGAGTCTGCAAAACAAGTTTATAAATCGTAGAAATGAAACACAGCCAATGCTGAAAAAAAAACTTGCGGGAGCTTCACGCTGCACACAAATAAAGAACGTAGAACATACGAGCTCTGCGAACATGATGTAACCTGCATGCAGCACCACGGATAATAACAGCGATGGAGAACGTGTCTTAACGTCCGTTATACAAATATGTCCGTATTTCACATCCTGTCCCGGGTGTCCCGGTTTATTTTTAAAAGTGAGGAAATGTCCTGGTTTTTAGCGTATCAATAGCAGCACACCGCAGGGGAGTGGGGGATTGACGCGCACATGCGCACGGCGTAAAAGTATGCGGCTTTAACCATTAACCACTGACCTTCATTGGATCATTAAATGTCCCGGCACTGGGACACAAGTGTGTGTTTACAAAAGAGACCCCACCCCGCTTTCAGACCGCGTCGAGACAAACGGGAAGCCTTGCAAAGCAGACACATATGTCCCAGTGTCCAATTGACATTTCGGCGAAGAGGTATTTTTTTTGTTAACTGCCTAATTTGTTAATTCTTTTTTTCAATAGCTGATAGTTTTAGGGCGGCACGGTGGCTTAGTGGTTAGCATGTTCGCCTCTCAGCGCTAGGGATTCCCGGTTCGAATCCCCATCTGGGTGGAGTTTCCATGTTCTCCCCGTGTCTGCGTGGGTTTCCTCCGGGTTCTCCGGTTTCCTCCCACAGTCCAAAAAAACATGGATCAAGTTAATTGAATTCTTAAAATTGCCCCGTTTAGAGTGTGTCTGTGTGAGTGAGTGTGTGCCCAGCTATGGATTGGCGCCCTGTCCTGGGTGTATCTGCCCAGCGCCCGAGACTTTCTCCCCTGGATGGGCATGGGGAACCCCACCGCGTCCCTAATAGATTTTTTTATTTATTTATCCGATTAATTGAAAAAGTAATCGACCGATTAATCGATTATCAAAATAATCATTAGTTGCAGCCCTAGAATCTACTCTTTAGAGTAAAAATAAAGATTTTTAGATTACATTTTTATATACCGATTTTACTGCTGGTACCAATTGTGCAGGTATCTGTAGTTTTCATACTTTTTTTTTTATAATTTCTGTCATTTGGGCAGCATTAACTGTATAATCATTCTTAGCCTTAGCCTCTCAATGTGTGCATGTGTGCCTACAATCTGTTTAAACTCTCGTTGACCCATTCAGAATCTGTGTAAGGAGGTATAAGTGTTTCGACATTAATGTGTAAAAGACTACTGGAAAAATTGTCTGGACTAATGAGTGGGCATGATATCCCAGTCACTTAAACAACCTTCACACTTCCATAACTGTGTTTATCACTGACAGACTGCAGGCAGTCGTGGGTGGATGTGTAACTGAATCTGTAATTGTAAAACAGCAGGTTGACAGTCTAAGCTTTAAACTGAGAGACAATCGACCGCTAGCTAATTTAGCAGCTATTATATCATCATTGTGTGTGTGTCTGTGCCTGTGTCTGTGTGGACATGAGTTGTCTTAGCTTTAAAACAGTTACATAGTTACATAGTTTCCATAACATATCATGTTGCAAAAATGTTAACACACCATTGCTGATTATTCAGTAAAGCCACATTACCAGTCAATAGTGAGTACATTCCACCTTTTTGCTATTCTGTTGTTGTCTATTTTCTTCACTTAATATGTCGATATTTATTGTTGTAAAATGACAGACTTTTGTTTATCTCTTCTTATTTTATTGTAAGTCACCTGTTGGTTCTCTGTTCTCTATTGCTCAGTACCATCACCGGTACACCATGCAATATGTTTTAGTACTTTGTCTTTTTGTATTCTTTACTCATCTAAACAATAACAGTTATCTGCTAATATTTTACTCAAGCAATGGCTTGAAAACACTCTTTATATTTTCAGTAGTATACTGTGCTGATGTGGTAGAATTGTAGACAGTGTCTTCATATTAAACTTCAGATTTTGCATAACAAATCCATTTTAAATGACAACACTAAACTGTTAAATTGTTTAAATTCAGGAAGATTATTAACCAAGCTCCAAATGAAAATCTGAAGACACCGGAGAGGCTGGTTCTTGTCCATCTCTGCTCACTGCTGTGTTTATTGCTGGGCCCACTACAGTTAAGAGTTTGGAATCATTGTGGATGATGCTGCTATTTACCTCCTTGACAGAGATCTTTCATATCTATACAAACAGAAGAGCACTGTGAGAATAATGTTTTATGTTCTCCAGTGCTTTCAATACTATTCATTTTTGGACTTTAGAGGGATAAGCTGGAGCTAATAGGAGTGAAACCTTAGCTGTTGTATTGGATTCTGGTTTATCTGACAAATAAACCGTGAGTTGGAAGGGCACGTGACTGTGTGTCTTCATGGTTTATAATACAGAGTTTCATTGTGAACGGTCTTGATGCCATTCATATTCACCCTGTACACTTTAGACTGTTACTTACAGTTCAGTTCAAGTTCAAAGTTTTATTTTGACTCTGCAATTGTTAGCCTCATCACAAACAAGGATGACTGGGAATACAGACAGGTGATTCCGGAGTGGTCTATGCACTCACCTGTAGATTGACACAAAGAAGACTAAGGAGCTGGTGGTGGATCTATGTAGACGCAGTTGCCCTCACCTGACACCTCACACAACTCCTGTGCTCTGGTGAGGCAGCAGTATCACTAATGCCGACAACAATAGACTTGACATAAACTCATAAAAATGCTGCAACTCTTGAGGAATGAATTTTAACCTATGCATGGGACTCTAGCTGCACTGGGTGGCTCCTTCGGTGACATTCTGCATCAACCTAAATATGTAATTAAGTTCAATACAAATTTGACTAAAAAACAATATTTGCTTTGCATTCATGTTTCATTATACAATAGGTGCATCAATTTACAGCAAAGTGCAGTGCTAATCTGTGTACGTAGATGAATGGATCTCATGTTATTGATGTGTCTTATTTCTAACTAAAAATAACATGGGTAGTAAAGTGCTTAAAAATCTTTGCATATGACTGTACATATAAAGTTACTTTTTCTAACATATCATTTAGTATTTGGGTGTTTGGTAGTCCTCATATATTTTAGCCTTAGGCAGGTGCTAGAGAAGCACATTTGCAAGGTGATGAGCAAAATTTCCATGTCGTCAATTTTAATTAATCACTCAGGGGCATGACAAAGTAGGCAGCCTCTTCACAGTGCCCTGTGTGGCCATTCAGTATCTGGTCAGTTTGACCTTTAATAGCTTTAATCCTAGCACGGCATACAATTCTTTGTCATATTCCTTTCAAATATAACTCAGATTTATTTTTACCTCTTTAACAAGACTCTTAAATTATATTTCAACTAGGCATAGAAAATTTGCTAGTATGTTTTTCTTCTCATCCATAAATAAAATTAAAAATGTTAAACTGATGAGTAGACTGCAGGCACATTTTAAAGATAATAACAAGTGATATGATGCCAGTAGTGCAATGTGTTAATTGTGATGTAACAATAATTAGCCTTATTTTTGTTCTGTTTATTGAATTAAAGTAATGCATTTTATAATCGATAGGAATAAAATACCATTGATATTTATAAGTGTAATATACCAAAAAATAATAATAATTATATTTAACTTTACAACATTTTTATTAAGGTAGTTCCTATTAGGTGTTTTTTTTATTTAACCTCATAGTTAAATTCCATGCATATTTTATCTTACCTTTGGGCTTGGCATATTATTATTGTTGCCATTGTACAGTATTCACATAGTATGTGGTAACATCAATATTGTATAAAAGTATAACCCAGATAATTATTTTTTTAAAGTTGCTTTTAATATCCTACACAAAAAATGTTCATCAGGCATGGAGAATGATCATGTCTCCTGTGTGAATGGAAGATAAGAATAGTTGTAATACTGTAATAGGCCAACTGAAGTACTGCCTAGGGTACCATTCACATTTAATTGCAGTTACTGCTTGCCTTATTATCTCTCTCTCTTTTTAGCATTCATGGCCTTTTCCTTCATCATTTTCTTGTGTTCCCCCTTCGTCTACCTTTTTAGCATCTCTATCTCTTACATTCATGTATTTATTTCATTGTTATTCTTTACTTTTTCTCTGAATTCTTTTTCATTTATTACCCTTCATATGTTTCACCTATTTATTTTCAAATACTGTCAGTAGTAAACACATAAATTTATTAGAAAGAATAATAATGTGAAGGAATATTCTTTATACTCTCAGTTGAAACTTCTTTCTTAATATTTTACCACTGTTAATAATAATAATAATTATTATTATTATACAAATGATCATGTATATATATATATATATATATATATATATATATATATATATATATATATATATATATATATATATAGGCGGCACGGTGGCTTAGTGGTTAGTACATTCGCCTCTCAGCGCTAGGGATTCCCGGTTCGAATCCCCATCTGGGTGGAGTTTCCAGGTTCTCTCCGTGTCTGCGTGGGTTTCCTCCGGGTTCTCCGGTTTCCTCCCACAGTCCAAAAACATGGATCAAGTCAATTGAATTCTCAAAAATTGCCCCTTATAGATTGTGTCTGTGTGAGTGAGTGTGTGCCCAGCGATGGATTGGCGCCCTGTCCTGGGTCTATCTGCGCAGCGCCCGAGACGTTCTCCCCTGGATGGGCATGGGGAACCCCACCGCGACCCTAATAGAGGATAAGCGGAAGATAATGAATGAATATATATATGGGCAGCACGGTGGCTTAGTGGTTAGCACGTTCGCCTCTCAGCACTAGGGATTCCCGGTTCGAATCCCCATCTATGTGAAGTTTCCATGTTCTCCCCGTGTCCGCGTGGGTTTCCTCCGGGTTCTCCGGTTTCCTCCCACAGTCCAAAAACAAGGATCAAGTCAATTGAGTTCTCCAAATTGCCCCATATAGTGTGTGTATGTGTGCGTGTCTGTGTGAGTGTGTGCCCAGCGATAGATTGGCGCCCTGTCCTGGGTGTGTCTGCCAGCGCCCGAAACGTTCTCCCCTGGATGGGCATGGGGAACCCTACCGTGACCCTAATATAGGATAAAGTGGAAGATAATGAATATATGAATGAATGAATGTTTGCAAGTACAAGCGTAATATGGCAAAAGGCTTACACAATGTTGTATTGATAAGTTATAGGCTAGTGTTGTTTTTAATCCACATACATTAAAGCTAAGTATAACCATAAAAATCCACCAGATGACCAAAACCAGAATGTAGCTTTATAACCAAAGCCCCAGGATGGCATTTACCCGGACCCCTGCATCATTTACTGATTTTTATCTATTGCCAATTCACTGTAAATGGCAAGCCTTAAACCTGCCATACAAGGGAAAAATGGAGCCCCGCTTGCTCAACACACTCGTGGACCGGCCTTAGAATTAGGATATATATATATATATATACATTTTTGTCTACAATGCTTGTATCAGTTTTTTTTTCCTTTACCATGAATTAACAGTTTAATATATTTAATTAATTTAAAAAAGATACGCAAATAATTGATTATTTAACGTACAGTGTCATTTACAATGTCAACTTTAAACATGTTTATTTATAATGACTGAAATTTCATAACAATTTACCATTTGCTAAATTTATTTGCTAAAAGATTTTTATATTTTACATATTGCAGAGGCACTTACTTAAAAAAAAAATAAAATAATAAAAAAGCAGATTGGATAATGATCAGGTTTGATTATACCACAGTGTATCTTTTTTTCCCCTAACCACTGACTAGTGTTGTTCTGTTATTTGTAAGTTTCTTTGGATAAAAGTTTCTGCTAAATGACTAAACATAAAGGAAAATTTACAATCCGAGGTTCATTAGTAAAACAGTTTTACACATATATTGTCCTCAAATTATTACAATACTAGCCAGTTGGCTTGGGCTTGCGATGACGTTTAGTGCAAATTGTGTAAATGTTAATTCATGCCTAATTGGTTGCATCACTAAAATTGTACTCCGCCAAAGTCATACAGAATTGCAAGTGACACACTTATTGGTCTCTTGCACCTGATGCCCAAAACATACTCATAAATCACAGCATCACAATAACAAAGACACACTGACATACCTTATATCCAGCTGCAGGGTGCGTGGTTGAGGACTCGCTAAAAATCATTTCATACAAAAACGGACTCAGAACTGACTATTAATGTTGTCATGTTTTTATCTTCAACCTGTCTGTTATTCCTCCTGAATATTTCACCATTGTTACACTGTCCTTATACATACAACCCCGATTTCATGATACAAGACCACAGCTCTTCTCTTGGCTCTTTTTCCCAAACTAACTTTCACTAATTTCAATACTACTTACTGCAGCTCTGCACATTATGCTTATTCATGGGGATCCTCTTTAAGTCTAAGACTTAAAATCTAAATCTTTATATCATCTTTGCTAATCTGTGGCACTACCTGGTCCACTATCTCAACATCATTCAACTTTCTCATTCACCTTTTTTGACAACACATTTCCATAATCATCCATTATCATTGTTTTTCCTTTAATCTTTACCATCTGATCCCCAACACTCTTCTTCTTCTTCTTCACCACAAAATACATCATATAAACTACCATTTACTGCTGTATAACTTTGCACTTTTCACCATCATATAGTGCCCAGTCTTTTTTTAATGTGTGTTCTGTTCTTTGGTCTTTTACATCTCCTTATGTTCATCTCCTCAGTTCTATCTTTTTTTGGGTGACCTCATGTTGCCTCAACACCCCGTCATCACCTTTATTACACTCAACATGCTATAAAAGTCAGCTCTAATCACAACTCTCTCCACTTTGGACTTCCACCAAAACTTTATCCAGCTTATTTCAGAAATCTACTTTTTCCTCACAACCCACTAACCCACCAAGCCTATGCACTAGATATATTCAATAACACTCCAATCAATTTCCAGCTTTACACTCTGACACCTTATTATTTGACACCTTTACCATATTTGTGATGTACTCTTCTGCTACGATTACTCCTACCACATTTCTTCTCCCACCTATCCCATAGTAGTAACACATTTACATTCTTTCCCTTCTGCGTCTCATTCATTTGGCAATATTTTTTGGAAGATAAGCAAATTGAGACAGCAGGGCTGGAATTCCCAAAAGTGTCGTAACGCTAAGTACTTTGTAACTTCGTACCTAAGAACGTTCTTAAATTTACGAGCCTTTCCCGAATGCATGAGTAACTTACGTCGTTCTTGAAATCGTTCGTAACTTACGAGTGCTCAGACCCACTCATAACTCACTAAGAAGTTCGTAACTGGCAGCGAACAAAGACTCACAGATGCACTGGTTGTTTAAATCGCATAGAAATAAAATAAGCACTAATATTATCACCTAGAATTCGGTAATTTAGTCACGCATTCTTTTATACATTATCATTATTTAATAGATATCTTTAGTTTCCAGATTTAAATCGCATATATATATATATATATATATATATATATATATATATATATATATATATATATCCATCCATCATCTTCCACTTTATGCCCTATTAGGGTCGCGGTGGGGTTCCCCATGCCCATCCAGGGGAGAACTCGGGCGCTGGTACATCCAGGACTGGGCACTAATCCATCGCTGGGCACACACGCACTCACACAAACACACTCTATATTGGGCAATTTGGAGAACTCAATTGATTTGATCCATGTTTATATATATATAGCATATATACAGTGGGTTGCAAAAGTATTCATACCCCTTGAACTTTTCCATATTTTGTCACATTACAACCACAAACATAAATATATTTCACTGGAATTTAATGTGAAAGACCAAAACAAAGTGGTATACAATTGTGAAGTGGAATGAAAGTTATACATGAATCAACAATTTTTTTACAAATAAAAAACTGAAAAGTGCGATGTGCAAAATTATTCAGCCCCCCTGAGTCAATACTTTGTGG